>JAMKCH010079958.1:0-50824 GCA_023653785.1 Ophioderma brevispina
ACGGACGTAACTAAATAACTCAACAACCTACTGGGTCAAAACTTGGGTGGCATGTGCAGGGGGTAAGTACGCAGTGAACCATGAAGCCGGATTTTTGATATCTTTGCCATGGCAACCGGCAATTGACCAATCACATAATTTCATGGTGTAATTTAATTGGAAACACAATTTTGAAAATCGGGCTTCATGGTTCACAGCCCTATATGTGTTGAATTACGTGTGCCAAAGTTTTCATGTGCATAGCTGTCATCGTTCTTAGTTACTTTTTTTTTTCGTTTTGGTTGTGTTTTGCGTATTTTTAACGAAACGAGTTATATACTCGTAAACATTTAGCCAAATTGAGGGCCGTCGTTTGATGTTAAATATGGTTTTTTAAATTTCCTTTTATACTGAATTATCAAATTATTCATGAAGAATCATCGAAATCGGTGAATCCATTGTCCTGTAATTAATTTTTCAAATAATTTTCTTAAATATCGCAGGGTTAGAAACAATAAAATACATAAAAAATCACTTACCCATTACATTTTTAAAATTTCCTTTAAATTATGTCAAAATAATAGAGTATTTATTTACTTGGACTTAGCCAAAATAATGCGTTCAATGGCGTATAACTAATATCTTTTAAAATATCTTAAATATAACCCATTTAAATTTTCACATATAACGATATAGTCCTCCCTTGTCGTTTTTGGCAAATTTTTGCGTACACTGCTTCTTTTGATCAGCCATATCTCGTTAACCGAATGTCCGATTGCGATCGACTAAAAAGCATTTTGTGAGTACATCTACAACAATTCAGCCATTGCAGTAATCTCAATTTCGTAAATGGAAACAATTTTTTCCTAAAGTCTACCCAACCCCCCCCCCCCTTAATTCGGACATCAAGGCGAATGTTTGCATAACATGCCCAGTGTATCATACATAAGGGGGATAACAATGGAATAGCTTAGTCTCTGTGAATTCCACACCCTCTTTTCTTCATTGGCGATTTCAACGCCATACCAATGGTGCTACAAAGAAATCTTGGTGAAAGTGACCAAAAAGACGGAAAGCTGTCGAGAATATTTAGACCCCAACATCTACGTCCTCCTTCACGATCCTATTCAGCCGCCATCATTTTATAAGTGCCCTTGTAAGAGAGGTTAGCTATTGTTAGCAAAACATCTCTATACCCTGTAGCAAAGTTGTTCTTGATCCTGTTCCAATATCTCAACACATCGATGATCGGTACACAAGTCAACGCTGCAGTAAGACCAATAAAGTGCCTTTCAGACGCCGCTATAGTAAGCCGACTGACAAGGAGTCACTGACAACGAACGGTTCAGCCAAACGTGAAGATTCTCAAAAAAAACTATACAAATTACCCAACTGAGTAACAAACCTGCCCGATATTCAACGCAAGGTTGTAGGAGGAATATATAACAGGCCTTTCCAAGAAATGTTGCTTAAAGAATATCAAGAGTAACCACTACGTTTGAAGCTGATCCGTTCTCATCTAAACCACTGCTTAATGTTGGAGAGGGCTCCCAGGAAAAGATCAAACCTGGCATACCTTAAAGGACACTATCATTGATCCACTCTAAAGAGTCGAAATTTATCAAACTTTGCATGAAAACTTAAAAGTGAAGGATAAGTCCGTAGAATTTTTCAATATTGGTTTCGTTTTCAACTGAAAAATTGACAGAAAAGGCAGAAAACACAGTACTCAAAGATATTAATATCCATTCAATTACGTGTTTTATTGAGTTCCGTACGGACAGTAATGACTGTGTCCTTATTAGGTGGCTTTTGGGCTTTACACGTGTAGGGTATATATATGCTAGGATACTTATGCTTGTTACAGGCATGTAAAATCTGATTTTTGAGGATTTTTTCGATTTTCTGATTTATCAAATCAATGTTAGCGCCTTTAATTGAATCCACCGATATGACCCATAACCGCAAGAAAGCATGGTCTACCATCCGAAAGCTTCGGGGGATCCAACAGAACCTCCACAGCAGCCAAATCTCATTCCCAACCAAGTTGCCCACCAACTGCTTTTAAATGGCAAGTGCAACAAGAAGCCCAAGAAGATCAAAACTAGACTGTAAGATCGAGTGGCGACCCTGGTTTCACTCGCCCCATCAACATCGACGAACTGGAAACCGCTATTGCTAAACTTCAACCAGGAAAAGCAGTAGGCCTTGACAACATTTCAACTGAGCACCTGAAAAACATCGACAAAGGAGCGAAGAAGAGTCGATGGCGTAGGCTCAGGGATGGACTACCCCAAGGAAGCGTGCTCGCACCTCTCCTGTTCAACATCTATACCAACGACCAACCTAGGAGTACAGGAGGCTTGAAGGACATGAGCCATTTCTTTTCCCAGGTCTCCAGATTCTTCAGATCTTGTTGAAGATTCTCGCAGTCCTTTGGTGAAGAAACTGGTCTGTAAACAAACAGACATTTGATGTTAGGCCGTCCGGCAGATCATTGATATAGATGAGAAAAAGGAAAGGTCCATGAGAGTGCCCTGGGGTATGCCTGACACCCGGGGAGCACTTGTATTCAAGGTGGATATGATGCGTGAACAAGAAAACGCGTGAAAAAAGTCCCTTTTTTACCAACAGGCGATGTACACGCGTACATTGATTAGGGTGTCAAAACAGCAAAATATGGAAAAAAGGATATGTTTTTTTTTTCTTAACCATGAAATTATGATGTACGTGTTTAGGGTATGCAACACTCAAGCAAAGATCAAATTCATCAAAAATATTGTAAAACAAAGCAAGATAATAAAGGGTATATTAACGTCACAATGCTTTGCCTATTTGTTTCGGGTAGCAAACACTGACAAAATACTTGTTTATGTAGCGCAACTGACCAAAAAAATAACTTGTTTAGGGTATGTTTTAGTCGGTGTGATAATCTAAATGACGCATAACATGACTAAAAATGACGTGCTCAAGCACCTTGCAGCAAATTGATGTAAGTGAGACGGGTCTATAATTAGCCGGATCAGTGCGACTGCCTTTCTTAAAAAATGGCGGTGACGTTAGCTCTGGTCCAAGCTTCGGATAATGTGCCGGAATTAATGCTTTGATATGAAGATCTTGGCCAAGATGGGAGCAACCTCAACGCCACACTTCTGAAGAACAAATGGATGAATACCGTCCGTTCCAGGAGCTTTGTGAGGAGATAGTTCACTCAACAGCTTACATATACCGTCTATGCCCACGAAATAGAAGCGTCGGGTAGTTTCTTCCCAGACAACTCAGTTAGAAGGCCAAGTCCTTCAAGTGGAAAAGCAGACTTATATTGTTTACGAAGAACTTCAGCTTTAAGAAATGCTGAACTGACAAGTTTCCTACCATTTCAGAGGGCTGAAATACAAGATGAGGACAACACATCTTTTGGAATTGAGCGAGAGAATTAAAAACTGTAGTAGACAGGTATTCCTGATCAGCCTTTCTGAGCTCTTTTTGAACGGCCTTTCTAAGGGAAGGGAGCGGTAGCGATTCCATCTCCGATGTGTGTTGTCGTTCTTAACCTGAAAGATCTTTGCTTTCGTCGAATCAGATGCTAGATGGATCTGATGATCCATGGTAGATTAAATCGGGAGCTCTTGTAGGAAAAATGAATATAAAATTAAGTGTCAGTGGCAGATTGCATGTGAGACTGTTCCAAGCTGTGCCAGTTTTCCTCAACAGAGTGTTTGTCAGCACTGTTCAAGAAATCTTTGGTAAAAATCTGGATACTGGTTTTTAAACCGTCTATATTGGTGTTGGAGAACTTGTAAACCTTAGGGCGGGGAGCTCTTTGAATAGATGGATTTAGGTCAACGTGTTGTGCCGAAATACCCGACTGCCGAAATACCCGGTGCCGAATTTACCTACTTTCGGCAGTGCCGAAGTACCCGGGCATTCGGCAGAGGAGAAGGGAAGTGGAAAATAACGTGCTGTTGATGTGTAGAGCACGTGTTTACGCATTTTTCGTGATTTTATGGACAATTCTACAATGAAACTCATTAAAAATCAGGCTTTTGGCATTTAGGAACAATAGTAGACGTAGATACATCTTGTGACCCCAAAAGCACCCCATAGAACCCCATGCAGACTATTCCCGCGTTCTTTTACCCACGGTACCGACTTCGGAACAATGTATACGGTTATATGCATTGATATCACTGAATCTCTACACACTGGATAGGCAATCTAATCTACTCCTCCAGCGCAATTGAATAGCGAGCCGGTGAATATACCGGAAGTTGCGCAGCGTCCTTTTGCTCTAAAACCTAACCCTAACATTTCACTCGTTTGCACTGGTTCCTATGGGGATGAGTTACTGTATACCTTATAGTTACTTTTCTTGCCAAGTATATCTGAAAATATCAAGCATTTTTTTTTTAATTTTGTATTGTGTATGTTGCCCGTTTTTGTTGCCTGCAATTAACTGTGCGTAGAAGTAAACGAATGTATTCTAGGCAATTTTGGCGACCGATTAGTGTGGTTACACGAAATCGTAAGCCTATACACTGTACATAATCTAATGCACTTGATTGCCACTGTACTAGACTATGTGCTCTAAAATCTATCACTCCATGTGAAAATCCACTAATGGCACATAATACTTCTAGTTCACTATAATTAGTATTTAATTCATGAGACTTTTTCGCTGGATACAGGTAGAAATGGATCTCAATTAGGCCTAAGGGATAGCTGTGTTTGGACATATTTTATTAAACACAGTCACTAGATAGGCTTATAAATCCCAGGTCAAGGATTTAAAATTCAGTTCTTCCAATTTAATTTCAGTTGATTTAAACAATTGATTTTATTTTGTGGAGTATACTTGAACCCATAGCTGCAGTGCACAGTGGCGTAACCAGCGGGGGGGGGGGGGGGGACGCACGGCCGCAAGCCCCCCCCCCAAAAACAGAAATCTTGCCCCCCCTTCAGCCCCCCCCAAATGAACGAATTTTTGTACAGTGTCTATGGAGAAGAAGAACCAAAATTTGCCCCCTCAAAAAACCCTGGCACCCCTTTCAGCCCCCCCCCCCCCACCATTTGCAAAGGTCTGGTTACGCCATGGCAGTGCATTATCTTTTTCAAAGCAAGATTTTATCCGTTGGGGGGGGGGGGTTCAGGGGTTTGTTGAGAACCCCTTAAAAGGATAACAAGCAATTCAGTGAAATTAAACCTCCAACGGGAGTCTGACGGAGCCACTCTAGTTTTCAGGGTTGTTTTTTTTTTTAAAATAAGGTGACCAATTTGCAATTTAAAAATTAGACCCCTTTTGGGACCTGTTCTCAATACGTGACTAAAATAACTTTTTTAAATAGCCAATATACAAAAATACACACTCGGGGGTTATTTTGCTGTGATATGTTAGGTACATTTCCTATTGTGATCATTGAACCAGTCACAATCAAATCTGAATTTGCTTACCCCTAGAACTTCATTATTGTGAATTGTATAACCCTAGAGGTTGTCCCGCATTTGCAGCTATAGTCGATCTTTTGTGGAACGAGCATTTGGTCCCCGACCAAATTCAAGACTCCCAGGAAATTATTCCATTTTTTACAATAGACGTGCCATGCCATGTTAAAAAGGAGATACGAGGTTCATGTCCGGAAAAGAAAAGTGAATGCTACCTCTCCGTCTACCCGAGTCATTTTTAAATATGTTTACAATTGTTCTGGGGGGGGGGGGTTGGTGGGGGGTGGGAACACCCCCTGTGTGTTCCTTTTTACACATCCGATTCCATAAATTTGGTAACACAAGCTCCATTTGCGTTTTTTCTCCTTTCAATTGTACAAATAAGTACCAAAATTCCCCATATAATCATAAGTGAGGACAGAGTGAAAATACATGATATAGGTGGGGGTGGGGGTTGTAACGCGGAAAAAATCTTGAGGAGGATTAATAATATCTAATATATCTTTGAATGCTAGTACTAAGTAGTAGTCAAAGCACTTAGGCCTTCTCAATGAATTTTTGTATGTGAGCTGAAAACCTGCAATATGGCATTTAAAGACTTTTTAAAATATTTGAAATCATTTTTTGGTCGAAAAATACCCACCATACTCGATAAATTCAAACCAGAAGTTGACAAAACTTGACTACGCGAAATTTAATGGCCTTAATTTTGTCCATTTTCAATAGTTTCCCTATTCAGTTGTAAGTGCACGATCGGGTTCTTAGGTGAGCAAAAGGGCCGCCGTGCAATTTACGGTTCCTTTCACGGCCGAGCGGTGAGCGCCTATCCAGGTATAGAAATCAGTGATGATTATACATATGCTCCCATGGGAAAGCGCCCCCTTTATTGATTAGGAGGGCTACTAGGTCGGTGGCAACAGGGTAAGGGTTGGGGGTTTATAGGGCCTATAGGACCTAGGGCTGGGGTTAAGATAGGGTCAGGAATGAGGTTAGGGTTTTGTATCGGGTCCGGTGAAGTACAAACATTGGGATTGGCATATGTTTTTCTATTTGACAAATAGGGGATGATTTTATTTTTTTTTTCTGATGGGGGGGGGGTCATGGGGTCATGTTAAATTTATTATTTAGTAAACCAAGCACCATAAGCAGTAAATCATATGATGTAGGCCTACCTAATTGGTGTGTGTGTGGGATGGGGTGGAGGAGTTCGATGCAATAGGGTCTATGTAACTTTACAATTAATGCGTGGTTCATGCATTTTCCAAACACATCTTTCAATTCTCCCTGCCCCCTCCCATGTAAATAAGAACGGGCTATAGAAATGATTTAGTTTAAAGCTAATCTTAGCCTGTGTACGAGCTGAGTTCAAACTGAACAACATATTAGTGTATCCTGGTCCGTACAGCCAATTGACAAAAAGAACTTAGTTACATCCAACAACCGCACGCTTGATAATAAGGCTCCATCTGTGCCGAATACGCGGATAAACTGTTTCGGCAAGTAAACCTGCAGTTCGGCAGCGGTAAGGGCGTCGTAGCCCGAATTTCGGCATGAATTATTGCGAAACGCCGAGCGTTTTCGGCAGTACCCTGCCGTGCGGCAAGGTCATCTGCCTAAAGACGGGGGACGCAGGAACGTCGTTTTCGGCATAACCCAGTGTTTTTCGGCGCAGCAAACGTCAGCGGTCATGATGAAATGATCAGATGAGATATCCTGCTCGGTATAATTGGTTTTAAACACATGGGGATTTGTTCATGAGGAGTAGATGGAGGATGTTCGAATCTGATGAACACTAGTTGTTTGAAATATGGTTGAACTCTGTGGCTGCTGGTCAATTACACTGCAAAACTGGAGTTGTTACTTCAAACCATGGGTGTTCAATTTTACACCATCCTGGAGTCAAATACGGGACCGCACCCACTGGTTTTAGATTACACCTGTTAGTAATTATATTAACAACAATTTTGGTTACAATGTATGAATGACCTGCTGGTGTTATTTACAATATATATGGTGTTAATCATTGTTTAACACTGCCGGGTGCCAAATGACAATACTGGTGTAATTTAAACACTCTCCTGTAGGTCATATACGGGACCAACTCCTCTGGTGTTAATGAACAACCAAACTTGGTGTATGTTAACATTTATTATTTGTAACGTTGTGATTATTTAGTGAAAGAGCTTGATTTGATTTGTAGCTTCTATATAACTGCTTTCTCTAAGAAATCATAAACAGAAACACCAACACCCATTAATTAAAATTATGCAGCAACAACGAGTGGGTTGTTTCTGAATCCTAAATGTCAACACCAGAAACTAACACCAACAAGCTGACACCTGCTTGGTGTTAAAATTTTAAACACCCCAGTTTTTGCAGTGTAGGAGAAGTCACCAATCAAGTCAAGGAGAGTAGATGTTATCTCTTCGCTGTAAATACGCTCGAGTGGTGGCTTTCTAGATGGTATAGTCCGAGTTAACATCTAGAAAATTAAAATCTCCAACAGCCAAATTGTTTTTGAGAATTCTTAGACACCAATTTTTGACAAAGACTCACAACAGTCTTTCAGTGGGGTGACGCACAACTTAGGTTGCGATTGAAAAGCAAAAGGTTTTTCAGTTTAAAAAACTAACTTACGAGAATTTAACAGACTTATCCTTCACTTTCAAACTATTCCTACAAATATCAAATTATTGGACTCTTTCAGGTGAATATTCGACATGAGTTGCAATGATTCGTTCCTAACAGCTATCAAAACCTCCAACGAGGGCGCTTTTGCTGCACCATTTTAAGGACACCCTTCAAATGCTTTTGACGTCACCAAAAGTATTTCTCCGTCGATATGGAATAAATCAGCCCTAAACATATAACCCGAAATGTTCAACATTAACTTAGTAACTTCTGGCGCTTAGACTACAAATTAAATGCAGCAAACAAGCTCAGACGGACTATCAGCATGCCTATTCATTAGGACATAGCCCGTAATAATAAAGGGACACCTATACAAACCGTGATAGTGATTATATATCGCCATGGTTATTGTGCGGCGCAAAGAGGAAACTTTATTTTGACCAGATTTGGGCAACGTATCGCGATTACCGCGATGTAATGACCTAAAAACGATAAGAAAACCCATAGGCGATGTAATATTCATTATAAATCATGGCTGACAAATAAACTAACATGAATTGATTCTGAATTATCTCAAGTATAATTTATTATAACAAATATATCAAGGCATAAGCAAAGCGTTATTTTGTATCAAATTTAAGCGCGTGGCACGGGGGTATCTTTACCGCGCGAGGTCCATACAACGATCACCGTTAACAGATAATTGTTCGCAACTAATATTATTTGATACAGTTATCATTTGTATATAAAAGATATTTTTCTTTCATAAATCTGACTTAATTTGTTACTGTTTGATAAAATTCACACCTTGTATCAGTAAACTAGGTTGGTATCTATTTTGAGAAGTACATGTAAGATAATTCAGTACTGTAATAGGCTATAAAAGATTATACGAATGTGTATTTATTGACAATAATTAACTGATAAGCTTAACCGATTAAGTTAGGAAGTTTAAAAGAAGAGAGTTTGGGGAGGGGAGAGAGAAAATTGGGGAGAGTGGGGCGAGGGAAAAACAACAGCGAGACAAAAAAGGGTTCATTCTTCATGTAAACATCATGGCATAGCCTAGGCATGAAATCTTATATGAGAGATAAAGGATTACAGCTTGCACAGATTTATTCCGTAAAAGAGTCTTTACTCTGTGTCATTAATGGATTATCTTACACCAAGGACCCACCAAAAAAAGAGCCAAATGTTTTTGAACCCAGATAATGTTTTTTGTTTCATTTGAAAAAGCCAACTCCATTTCCGGATTTAAGGAGCGTCGATTTTCTTTCTCGTTGTTCTATATTGAAATTGCAAATGCTATATTGATGAAGGAAAAGTTTTGGAATAGGAGCAGGCTTTAGAGAAGGATCGAAGAGGTAACTCTTGAAGACAAAGTGTGGGAGGAAAGTGGGGTGTGAAGTGTCAGTACTTCGGTGGAGTAGGTAGACTCATGTGGGTATTGCGTAAGAGGTATATTATTTAAAAAAGCAAATCAGTTTGTGGTGTGATAAATGTGGGAAATGGATTCTTGGAAAATGTACAAAGATGAAGAGGGTGACCCCAAGCTTGGCTAGAAAGTTTGTGTGCAGAAGATGTGAGAAAAAGAGCTGAAGGGATGGTGGAACAAAAGGAAAAGTTGTGTGATGAGGTGAATCAGTGAAGGAGTTCTCGTACATGCTCGGGAGACAGGGTTTTAAATGCAAACGGTGGATGCGAGGCGGACTTGACAGCTAGAGTAAGGTTTGGGTGGGTGAAGTTTAGGGAATGTGGGGAAGTTGCTACATGGGAAAATATTTACTTGAGATGAAAGGATGGTGAAAAAAGAGTTGTGTGAGATTGTGAGGACGGTGATGCTGTACGGATTGCGACCAGGCCCGTAGCCAGGAATTATGTGGGTGGGTGCGGACGGGGGGTGATGCCAGAAGTGGACCTTTACGTGGGGCTGGGGGAGGGGGGGTGGCAGGATCACCATCGGCGCGAGAGTCAGAACACAATAATAAACACCATCCATGCGTAATGCAAAAGTATCAAACCGGATCATTATTCCTTCGTATACACCATGATCCACAATCAGTTGAAACCAGACAATGAGACAGGCGACAAACTACATTACCAAAGCGGACCTTAAACATCATTAAAAGCGGACTTCAACATGATAAAGCGGACCGTTCTCATTGGGGGGGGGGGGTTGCCGTCGCACCCGCACCCCCTGGGCTACGGCCCTGATTGAGCCATGGCGTTTGAGCGAAAATGATATGGGGTTTTGAGTGGACAATGATGAGGAGCGATGTGTGGTGTGAAGTTTATGGATAGGATGAAGACGATGAACTTGATCAGGCCTTTGGAAGAAGTGTGGACAGGTTGCGAGGCGAATAGTGTTCGTCGGTGTGGGACGGGGTCCAAGAAGACATGGGGTAGAAGCACGTGCATGAGAGATGAGGTTTGGTTGAAGATGGAGGATGCAATGAAGGGGTCAAGTGGATGGAGGGGGAAGGGCGATTGCTGCGATGTACGGTGAGGTGAATCCGGCCGCCCTCGTTCACACGGACAAATCTCGGTGAGGTTTACAACTTTTGGATTCTATATACTAGCTACTACTAAAAGTATTGGTGCAAGATACCCCTTAGTATTCTTTGCAAAAAACGTAATCTTCCAATAATATGCCCAAAACAAATAAAAATAAGACCCCTTCAAGAGGAATTTCCTGACCATGATGTTTGTGCAGTTTCCTTTAAAAAAAGACATTAACGGTTTCAAAACAATTGTTTTCTATCTTTAGTCACGTGGGTCCATGTCTGGTGGATAAAATATTGGAAAAGGATATTTTCGCATATTTTTATGTGAAAATTATATATTTTTCCATTTTCCGATCGATGAACTCGGCTCGGCTTATGCATATCAATGCGTATTTCCCGCGTTGATCGGGAACACGGTAATATAGCTCTGTGATGTCTTACATCAGTTTACAATAGGCCAACTCATAGCGTAAAGTAGGCCTATACATAATCTATAGGCCTACAAAGCCAAAAGTTATTGTAAGATAAGCTATAGAAGAAATAAAAATATTTTCTGCTGTAGATATTTAATCGTAAATATAATGTGTTATACTTTGCCCATGCATATATTGTATTGGCTGCGCAATCTTAAAAATATGCACATACAAAAAAATAAAATTCAAATGTTTGACAATTTTTTACTTGAGCACCCGGTCCCGCGCCGAGCAGGGCCCTAAATGTAGACTAGAACACGTAATGTATACGCGAATAGAGAGATTCATGGTCACATCAAGTAATATTGGGTGCCTTGAAAGTTTCATGCTATTATTCAGGCAAACAGCTAGAGCAACCGATATTAATTTTGTACATGATTGGACCGCGCCCACGCGCCGTTATGGCGTTTGAGATTTAGTGCTAAGCGCACTCTAAAAATTAAAGACATACAGTGATTCATCCGAACGAGTCAAAATATTTGAAATTTGCAGGAATAGTGTAAAAGTGATGGATAAGCCTGTAGAATTCTCATAAGTTACCTTTTCCAACTGAGGAATTGACAGAAAAAGAAGAAAACGGCAGTGTTCAAAGATATGACTCTCCATTCAATTAAGTGCTGTAGTAAGTGTCCGTATGGAAAGTAATGACTTATTTCCAATTTTGTCCTTATTAGGCTGCTTCTCGCCTTATCATTTGCAGGATATGTTAGGGTATAATGTACTTGTTACAGACATGCAAATATCAAAATTGATGAATGTTTTCGATTTTCTGACTAAGCAAATCACTGATAGTTCCTTTAACAAGTAAATGCTTTTCTAAACTCATTCTTTCCTTCACTTTGTTCAGAGACTAATCGTAAGTTAAATCACAAACAACTGTCCAATTTCTAAACACTATGGCCCGTATTCCAGAAACTTGTTTAGGTAAACGCGATTTAGCTTAAATACAAAAAATCGCCGTAATTTAAATTTGCGTTTAAGCAAAACGCGAAATATTTTTAACCATTTGGTTGCTTAAACATAAGCCTTAAACACGAGTAACATCGTCGTTATTTGAAGACGATAACTTGAATGTATATAAGGCCCTATTGGATCTTATTGGTTGAGCGCACAAAGTGTATCATGGCTTTCCGTAAGGTGATACACCAACTGGGCGAGAATGATAAGCACCATATTTGTTGCCAATTAGACAGTGCAAAAAACCGTGCACTTGACGGAAACACACACTAAAACAATTCTTAATGCATTTGGCGGAGTTAAAATCATGCTTAACTTTGAACTTCTTTTTGGAATTACGTTTACTTAACTATACGTTTATCTCACATATAAACGTTCGCTTAGCTTAAAATCGCGCTAAACACCTTTTCAAAACGAGTAAAGAAAACAGTGTAAAACAGTGTTTAGAAATGCCGTGTTTTGATGGCCATAATTATGTTGAGGATTTAAACACAAGCGCTGTGTTTAAATAGCTAAACCTAAGTTTTGTCCATAATTTCTAACGTGAATAGTCGACTAATTTTCGACTTTTTAAGGGTTAATTACGATCATCGATTCTGAATAGTTAGGCTGTTTGTCGCTAGTTGTTTACAAGACATATTAATATGGCTATTGATGATGGCAGAACTTAGCTCTTCCAATTGGATACACGTGAAACTCTACAGATAGGGTTTAGGGTTCAAAGTATTACAAAATCATTGAAACCGCTCATAATTAAACCGGCCCATAGAGAAAAGGAGGACGCTATAACAGTTCTGATCACGTTGGTTCGAACACAAATCTTAAATGTCACCATATATGACATATCAAAAGTTAAAAATGGATCTTAACAGTTTCTGCATGTGCAGTCAAATAAAAGCGTTATGCGGGGATTTAATCTGAGAATAGCTTCACTAAAACCATTAAAATAAAGAAATAGCTGATTGCCTAAACGCCGGCTAGCGCCTACAGGCTTATAAAGACACCCCGTATTGTAAACATGAATTGAAACAATCCACCAAATTGTCATTGAAAATTTTGGAACTGGGAATGGGTTCGTCGATTAATAAATGACTACTTAAACAATTACAACTTTAAGTGAGTGAGACAAGCGGGTCGTCATGGAAAAAAATAAATTACTATGTCAATACAGTGACATGGTATATTGTTTTCTTTACCTTTGTTACAAACCATTATATTTCCACAGTATTATAATGTCAATTGACCGATTGAAACAATTTGAAATGGCACGTAGTACGAAAGTAACAATATATTTGAATTAAAGAGGGTACTCCTAGGGTACGTTGGTGTTTTTGGAAGCCCGGGCGGATCAGGTACCAATGATTTGGACTCGACCTGATGATCGCCGTGTTCGCCTGTCACCGTACCTTGAACCTTTAACATGTTAAAGCCCGTTCCGCTTACACCTAGGCTCAACGATCGATGATGTCAATGAACGTAAACTGAGTTTTATTCAAAGTTCTAAGAAGAGTGAAAAGTTCACTCTTCAAAAAGTGAACACACACTAAAAGAGTACAAAACAAAATTTTTTTTTTTTTTCCCAATTTTTCCAAAGAGTCAAATGTTATCCAGATAGGATACCACAGTATACAAATACTACATGGGTTATATCGGGGGAAATAGAGCACACTATTTTCCCGAGTTACTGGCTACGTAGCCAGTACAAGGGAAAAATTAGTGCCCCCTATTTCCCGATATAAACCAGTGTAGTATTGTTTTAATTACCAATCACTGTGACTCTGGGGACGGGTGTAGGGAAACATTTCAATCTAGTTGACTGTGGAATGCACCGCCTAATAGGAATCAGCCAATGAATAGCATGATATGCTCATGAATATTCATGAGAATGTATAAGAACACTTGTAGTTCAAAACTTATGACCAAAAAAATTTTGTTCCTCTTTTCTCTTTTCGAGTGTTGATTTTTTTTTTCTTCTGTTCGAGTGATTTTTTAAAACTATTTTAAGGTGATTGTTCAAATCTTTTTTGGAGTGTATTTTCATTCTTTAGGGAAGAAGAATAGTTCTTCTTTTGGAGAGTGATGAAAGTGTCACTCGTTGAGAAAAATATCGCTCTCTATCTAATTCAAGTCCGGAAGAAACTGGACGTGACCCATGATACAGTTATTAAGTCTGAAAGGTGTCTATCACATCAGAACCATTAACGGGTAGATTTACCCGGGTTATATTAGGCCCATACGAAAAGCAATGATTAAAAATTAGTGTAAAAATAAAATCAGTGGAAATGTCGTATTATTTTAATATATTATGTATTAATTTATCCGTTCGCTTTTCTGCCGAGCCTGGCTTGTTGGCTCAGTTGGTACTGGTGATGTAATGCGGAGGTTGCCTGTTTGCATCGGCCATGGCGGTAGGAGAGAAAGGAGAAGAAAGAAAAGCTTCCCAAATCCCTTTGACGAGATCATCCGCCGCCTCGTTAAAACAGGTCGTGCTAAAATATTGTATTGGAACAAGACAAACACGATGCTCGATATTGTGATGATGCACTGTACATCAACTATTACATCGAGATGTACATAGTTAAGCAGATACGACATATATTGTAAGGGAATTGTGCATTTTTGATAAAAGCATGAAACTGGCATAAAGTTTACAATAAAATACTGAGGATTTTTATTTTTAGAATGGAACCGCGTCACCGTCAATCATCTTCAAGGTTTTAAAACAAGGGAAATTTCGGATCATTTCTGGTGCATTTATTAGAAAGCGAGGTAGCATGTGCCTAAGATGAGTTACAATGATTCTAGTTTTAACTCGTACTTTTCGGCTTTTAAAAAGTTGAATGTTTTGAAGCGCCGTATTTCTTAAAATATATTTGGAGAGACAAAATCGAAGTTGAATGGGAAAGAAAGAAAATGCCGTTCTAAAACAATGGCACAACTTCACAGTGTTCCGGTTGCCCGTTTTTCAATTCTGTCCCAAGTGGACACATTTTGGTTGTGAAATAAATGAGACTCTTGGCGATATCCGATTTCCACTTCAGAGAAATAATGTTTTCAGCACATGATCCGTGTTACAAAAGTATGTGTAAAAATGGAATCCCCATCGCCGTATTTATCACAGCATTGTAATGTAATCGATGCAATGTTGATGCACATGCATTCAGCATTTAACATTGATCTGTAGTAACGTTGTTTTTTGCACAGGTAGGCCTAATCAAAAATATATTTCAGTAGTCATGTTTTTAGGAACTATACAGATGAATAAATCAGTTATCAATGGAGCATATATACATTCGATTGTCCATTTGGGCTTTTGGTGATTAAAATGTGATATGACTTGTAGCATTTCAACAAATTCACCGAACTGTATCCCCAGTGAGCTTCGGTCCCTGTAGCTTTCAATGATGAAATGTTCATGGTTTATGTTAATGTATTAAGCGTAAAGAGATTAAGAGAACATTTCCAGCCAAAATATGCCCCTCCCATATTTAAACAATTTTACCAATAATTAAATCAAACTTGAGGGACAATAAGCCGTAAAAGCCATCTTCATGTAAATAATGCTTTGTATTGTCTGTGTGTCATAGACGATATCGAGTATGCTTGTTTAGGGGCCGATCAGACGCAGGGGAGTTCAAACCTTAGGGTTTTGTTTTCTTTTTTTGTTCAAATTAAACACTACGAAATGTACTCGGTTGATATTCTACAACAAAGCGCAAATTTATTACAATTTGTATCCTCATAAAATATTGTGTCCCTTTAACTGAAATGAAGACCGTCTTTGATCAAGTTCGAAATGTATGTCACAATTAGATCCATGAGAATGTTTATGATGTGTAGAGTTATGCACCTTATTCTGCATGTTTTAATGTCTTTGACTCAATTGACCTTAGGTGACTCTAGGTGACATTGAACCTGACCTGTGCAGGTGGTTCATATCCAATTGTTTTCCAAATTTAATTCTCTACCTCTCTGACAAATTTGCTGCTTTTTTAACAAAATGCACAATTTTTTACATTATCTGCTTAACTAACATTACAATTCTGTGGTAAATATTGACCAACTTCGGGCCCAAATTGAGAAAACGGGAAACTCCGGGCACTGTCAAGGTTGGTTGTTCATTGTTAGATACGGCATTTTTCTCCCAAGTTCAAGTTAGATTTCGTCTCCAAAATATCATACTTAAGAAATTACGGCTTTTCAAAACATCCAGTTTTCAAAAACTAAAATCAATGGTGTAACTCATCTTAGAACATGCTTATCTCCGATTTTTTGGACTGAAATACTCAGAATTTCGCCTTGTAATCGACTCAATCTCTTAGTTTTCGTCTCAATATGTAAACAAACACTGCGCATCGGGGTATGCCTTTTGCGCACAGGTCATATCTTCTTCAACTGAGCGTGCCCCCGCTTCTGTCGCGATTGATCATGGAACATGAAGAGTACTCCCTGCCGACGAGCGGCCTTTGGTGGGCTATGCTTTTACAATGAGGTGCCAAGTGATATAATTGGGATAATCGCGCCTTTGGTATACTGCAATTAGGGAAGAGCTTTCTCCTTATCTCCCAAGGGGGGTGAACGCATTCAAAACCAGTCTCCGTGCTGGGCGCTGACGTGACATTTTGAATATTGCACGGGATAATTATCAGTTTGGGTGCTTTGGTATATATACACACATAATGTCAAGTCGATACAAACAATCTCCAAAATATCAGTTGTTGGATGTTGGGGTGCTGGGTGGTTAAATTTTTGTCCTACCCATGCCACACAACGAATGAAATGGACACATCAGTCGTCTCTTGATTAAAAGTAAACGCCTCAATGAATCATCCTTTTCAATAGCGCGCATTGCATTATGAGAAAAAGAGTATCTGAGCACAAGGATCCAGGTACACTATTATTTACCTGGCCACTATAAACACATACATTATTGTATCACTACCGATTAGGGGATATGCAAAGCGGGACCCACAGTATGTGGAAGACCGGAGGCAGTCATCTTTCTATGTTGGCTACAGTACTATATGTTCTTTGGAGTCGGCAAAACATGCGAGACGGTGAATTTCTAAGATTACGTAACGTTTTGCCTCTCTATTATAGAACCTCTTTGTTTCTCTCCTCCTCCATGATCCGGCCAAGCGCATTTTTTAAACTCCGTGCGCTGGCCCACTCTAAGAAAAAATACGGCTTTCGAACCTTTTTTGTCCCCTATATGGAACATTCAAGGAATGGACCTAAAAATGGTTTTAAAAAGCTGAGAACCCAAAAAAATGGCCTAACAGAACCATTAAATGTGCTATACAGCAGTTTTAAAGAACTATTGTTGGTTCGTTGAAGAACCTTACAGGGTTCAATAGAGAGGTCAAGTTTAGAACCTTCTTTCGCATTTTTTTCTAATAAAATAAATACCCTATTTACCAGATAGAACTAAAGTACATAAAATATTTCTAGGACCCGTCTAAAGGTCTGTCATACTCCCTACACTGAGCGTGCCGATATTACCGATCATCACTTCTGCCTCAACTCGCTGTTAATCCAGTAAAAATAAAATTCAAACTTTGCCGCAAAGCAGTTGTTTGGGAAACGCAACCCACGGCAACGCAGATGAAGTGAACTTGAACGGACTTTAGAGGAAGATGACCCGATTAATTAATATTGTCGACCAAAAAGGGTAGACGTTTCATTAGAAGTCCCCTTGATGCAAATTAGTATTTACAATATTCCGTCATGCGCGTATAGTATAACGTGGTGCAGTAGTGCTTGACGGATAATGAATGGCATTACCTCATTTGCATCAATGGGGACTTCTATATGAAACGTTACCCCAAAAAAAGGGGGGGTGAGCACACATTTCGCTCATATCATCCAACCAAAGAGTAGCCAAGGAATGGCTTCTTGAGATCTACAATTGCTGCCTTATTTCCCACAGGTTCCAAAGATTTGGGAGGAAGGCCACATGTTATGGCACTCCTTAAAGCCTGGGAAGATCCAATGTCCAATCCCAAGAGCTACAGGGCCAATATCATCCTCAGCATACTAACAAGCTCTTTGAACGTCTCTTGCTTAATCGTTTATCGCACGTGTGATAGACGAACACCTCAGTACCAGAACAAGCAGGTTTCCGGCCGGCAAATCAAACAACAAGCAAGTACAAGCTAACTCAAAAACATTGAGGGTGGGTTTTGAAAAAGGGTGTGGTCACTATTATAATAAAATAATAATAATAATTAAATAATAATAATAATATAATAATAATAATAATAATAATAATAATAATAATAGAATAATAATAATAACAATAATGACTAACTCTCTGTGGAACGTGTTGGCCGCAGCGTATCTTCCCTCCCTTTCACCAATGAGGTCTCGGGGTCGATTCCCGTCCAGTGGCTTTATGTGAATTGGTTTCTCGATCCATAATCGTTACCGCAGGTTTCCGGTTTCCTCCTGCTTCTAAAAATCGAGTTCTTGCATAAATCTGTTCTGGTATTTGCGTTCTTGATGTGCTGAGCGCCTTTCTTCCATGGCAGCCGACAGCGCCTTGATCACGTGTAAGTGGATTGTCGTAATTTAATCTCGTATCGTAAGCTGGTATGGTAAAGCAGCAGAGACATACACAAACTAATCAAACAGACAAACAATGCAAACTTCAAGGCAGCAGCTAATCAGCGCAGTGGCAACATTCCAAACAAACTAATCAATACAAATACACACCGAATGGAAATGAGAGTTTCATGGTTCCTTGCCCATATCAAATGAACCATTGAAGCGGTGGCAATCTGATTTTAACCAATATCACTTACAAATGAAGTATCCAGAATTGAGAACTTGAATAAGAATCCAGCAAGTGGCCCCACCGAGATTTGAACCCGGACCCGGGGTCCAAAGGCAAGCTCCCCAACCAATTAGACCACGGCCACTCTCAACCGAGTAGACGGGAAGTAGGTTTGTCGAACCTATCAGCAGCCTACGACAATGTAAAATCACAGATGCTCCATAAGATTCTGGAATCACCAAGGATATCGCTTGACTGAGCTTATCAAAGGATTGCTGGCAACCAGGATTGTTTCTTTGTTCAGCTAGCGAGCGAAGAAGAGCCGTTGCGTAGGCTCAAAGAAGGATACCACAAGGAGCGGCTGCACTCTCCTGTTAAAACATCTATACCAACGACCAACCTAGGAGTGCAGGAAAACAGTCGTTTTATTTAGGCAGGACGACCTTGGAATTGCTCACAAGATGCAGGATTCACAGTTGTTGAAGAGAGACTCTCCAAAGTTTGGATGAACTCACTCCTTATTATGAGGAAAATCCACTACGTTACAAATACTTCCAAGACCCAGGGTGTGCTTTCCATCTACGCAACCGTTGAGCCAAACGTCAGCTTAAAGTACCTGGTCTGGAACACCCCTGGACACTGTGATAAACCTGTCTACATAGGAGTTACCCTGGACCACACTCTCTCTTACAAAGACCCCACATCGAGAAGATATAGAGTTAAAGTATGTTCACGCAATAAATCTTGAACAAACTCGCTGGCACAAGATGGGGTGCTAGCCAACATACCCTAAGATCGACGGCACTTGCCCTGTGTTACTCGTGTGCAGAGTATGCTTGCCCTGCATGAGAAAGGTCAAACCATGCCAAGAAGCTTGAGCCAGCATTAAATGCCTCCTGCCGGCTTATCACAGGATGCCTCCGTCCAACACCAACGGAAAACTTATACATCCTAGCAGGAATTGCTCACTAGACATCCGTCGTAGCGTAGCGATCATGCAAGAGCGTAGCTTCCAAGTATCTAATGTGAAGCATCCTATGTTGGAATATACCTGCTGCCAATCGCCTTAAATCCAGAGAGAGTTTCTTAACCAAAGTCCATCCTCTTGAAACAGTCTCTAAGGAGTTTAAGAGAGTCGCCTTGTGGAAAGAAAGACTTGTCATCAACCAAGTAACATCTATTGGAATTGAACCTGGTTAGCATCTCACCTGGAGCTGACTCTTCCTGGGCTGAATGGCGACGCCTCAACAGATTGAGAACCAGAATTGGCCGATCTAAGGTGGTGCAGAAGTGGGGCTACCTAGAAGCAGATCAGGACACTACCTGTGGTTGTGGAACAGCACCACAGGCAATGGAATATCTCTTGGTCTGCCCATTGCTGGAGCAACAATGCACAAACAAGGACCTTGCGGAATTCAGTGAAGCAGCCAGATGTTGTACTCATCTCTGACTGGATCATATTTGAGAATCACAGTGTTTGGACACGATAAGAAGAAGAAGATCCAAACAAAACATCCTTTAGCCCTAAAATTTACAAGGTAAATGAGAAAAATAGTAGGCCTAGATTTCTTCAGATACCAAAATTTTGACCACTTCCGGTAAAATCTGGGGACGAGGCTATTAGCGATCGGAGCATGGTCCTATACACGTTTTATGTTACTGCATGCATAACTAGTCTCGGCTGCAAATGATAGGTTACGCTTTATTGTGGAAGTTATGACACTCTGTTATGGGGTCTGGCAGTCACTGCATCTGCGTTGCGGTGAGTCAATGCATTGCCCAACTGTGCCCAAAATACTGCATCGTGGTACCACACTTTAGCTAAATTCATTTTAACTGGATTTGCAGTTGCGGTAGAATGTGATCGATATATAGACCGTATTCAATAGCCAGCCATGCTGGTGGACAAGATAGACGCATTCCAGTACTACAACACATTCACCTGTCAATGATCCCTGTGCAATCGCTAAACATAAATCGATTGACAGCTTAATGTATTGAAGTCCTGGAATGTATGCATCTTGTCCACCAACATGTCTGGGGGCTGACGTCATATTGAATACGGTCTATTGGCAACGCAACGCAGGGACCCACCACGCACCTCATCAAATGTGATGTTATGATGATTAAAAAAAACACCGAACCAAAGGTTGGTTCATACTTCCTTGCATCTGTGTTGCGCTGAGTTGCGTTGATGATGACCGAACTGCAGTCTCTACCCAACAATACGCTTTGCTGCTTAACTGGATTTACAGTGAAGCTCAATGAGTTACTGCAGAAAGTGACCGATATAATATGTATAATAATAAAATACATTTATATGGCCCTCTAGAGAACACAACGCCTTACAAAAAATACGAAATATACTCTATGACATGTAGCGTGATAACGAAAAATAACAAATATAAAGTTAACAACAATTTTCAGCATCAGGAAATAAGTATCTATGTTTTCAGGAGCTGCTTAAGACAATAGTGGAAGGTGCCTCTTTAATGCTTGATCCACCCCCGAGGTTACGACGCGGCCAATGTTTGTTTGAATCCCCGTGAAGCTGTTCCTAAATCTAACGCTTGGTACGAGGTTATATCACAAGGCCGCACTGCCTATACATAAGAGAATGACAGTAGCCTTCGTCTCTTGTACCATCATAATTATATCCTGTGCCACATTAAATTTTAAGAACATTCAGTATAGGTATGATGGAGCCTGTCTATGAAGAGCACTTACAGACATAGAGAAGGAATTTTGTATATACCCGTTCTTTACGGGCAACCAGTGAAGAAGAGTGATCAAGACCACACACTGCGAAACCTAACCGCGCTTTAGTTAGTTTTATTTAACAAGTGCTGGAGTCTTTTAAGATCTATTTCATTGGTACCATATAGTAATGAGTTGGCATAGTCAATGCGGGACAAGACCAAAGATCACACAGCATGATTGCAGCACGAATACGCCACAAGTTACGAATATGGTAATTTACAGTCTTACAGATAGCTCCAATCTGATTGGACATACTCATGGTGGAATCAGACATAACCCCATGGTTCTTTACACACAGATGCAGGAACAGAGGTGTCACCCAGATCTAACTGTATTGGAGGCATATTTTTTTAAACACAAGTATCTATGTTTTCTGGAGCTGCTTAAGACAATAGTGGAAGAAAATAAATTCTGTCTTTTCTTGATTCATCTGCAGAATGTTTTTGACATCCAGGTGTTTGTGTCAGATATACAGCTTGAAAGTTTTAAAGAGAATGCTCACAATCACCTGGAATATTTTGATTAAACTCACAGAAAGCTGAGTATCATCAGCATACGAGTGAAAGTTAACATCATGATTCTTAATCATGTCACCGACAGGATGAGTATCACATCATGAACCCTTAGAATGGAGCCCTGAGGAACAGAGTAGTTGAAAATATGCTGCTTGGACATGTCATGGTTATACCATCATTCGGGTATTTCGGTCAGTGAGTTATGATCTAAACCCGGATCTAAACCAAACAAGAGTAGTGTCAGTGATACCAAAACTGGTTCAAGCCTTTTAATCAATATATCATGGTCAATGGTATCGAAGGCAGCACTCAAGTCAAGCAATACGAGCAAGACAGTATGGCATTCAAGGCTTGAAGGATGTAATTTCTAACCTGGAGAGGGGCTGTCTCAGTGGAATGGTGAGCTTTGTATGCAGATTGCAATGGCTCACCAAGATCATGATCGCCAACATGCTGTATTACCTGACGTGATGCGGCTTTCTCAATCAATTTGGCAATGGATTTCATATTGGCAAGTGGCCTATAGCTCTTAAGTACATCACGATCCAAGATATCTTCTTAAGTACAGGGATAGTGATAGAATACAAATTGTGAGGAAATATGCCTGTCAAAAAAAACTGTTTACTATCCTGTTGATGATAGGTATAAATAGACATTCTGTTTGATGAGCCAGGAAGGAAGTGTGTCCATAGTGCAGGCCTTGTTGACCATTTGGCCAATTATTTCAGCAACTTCAAAGTCAGAGAGTGCTTTGAAACCTGGCATATAGCATTTGCAATCCCTATCTGCCTGAAGAGATCCAGCATTGACAGTCATTGTACCTGATCTTTTCAACCTTACCAACAAAGAAAGTCAGGAAATCATTGGCAAGATCAGCGTCAGAGTTAGCGCTGGACAAACCCATTTAAGATGAACTCAAAAGACTTTTTTAGTGTTATGAACATGTCCTTAATGCTACAACAAAGACATTTGTTAGTGTAAAAACGGCACGGTGAGCATCAACAATGAGTTTACTGAGTTTGCCTTTCTCAACAATAAGCAAATTATAGTCTTCATCAGAACGTGATTTGAAGCCATCTACGCTAAAGACGCCTCCGAACCTACCTCTCCCGGTGGATCTTACTATTATACCAAGGAAGGCGAGTCCTGATGGTATAATATGCTCCTTGACAATGGGCAAAATAGGACAAAGTTCATCCATAACAGAAGATGTAATGGTCTCATAATAATTAGGGACTACGCAAAGACTACACCCGAGGAGAGTATTGAATTGATCAATGTCAAGATTACAAAATTCAAGAGAGGTTTTACAACATTCATTGGAGGTGTTTTAACCCCGGTGTAGAAGTAACCATTGTCCGGCGTACTCATAGTCCGGGAACAATGGTGAACAATAAGGCAATCGATTCAGTTGACTCTTTACGCAACATTAGTTTCACGCTTTATTCCGTTATCGTCTATGGAGCCCCGGACTATGGCTCTCACCGGATATATATTGCTTTCACACCGGGTTTAACATTGAAACAGGGCACATGACAATGTGATGACCCGAATACCACATAAGGTGTCAAGGGATGAACAATATCATCACCAAGGCGCGCGGAAATATAAAAAACAAGGGAGCTTATTGTCCTGTCATCTTCTGTGACCATGTTTATGTGGGGTCCGTGAGTGTTGGCAAAGCCATACGTAGACAAAGTGGATTAGAAATGTTTAGAATCCCATTTATAGGGAATTTAACTGAAATTTAAAAGTCACCGCAACACATTGAGTTTTTGTCAGGCACACGATATACTAACCAATAGATGTCTCCAAACCAGGGGAAAGGCAGTAGTTAGTTAAATTATTTATTAATTAAAACCCCACTTGCCGCCATGTTCATCATTATTTCCACGGGGATGGATGATGAAATCGGGCCTGGTGGGGTACATTCACATATGACCACTGTGTCATTATCGGGGGAAGTTTCATTTATAAAACATTGCATATCAACCATAGTCCAACAATTGTGACTTTTATTTATATGGAACGAGTTGTTTTCCAAGTGTGGAACATTCAATTTAGCAAAAGTTTGACTTTAGGAACCGGATTCAAATTACTAAGATCGTATCTAGCATAACAAAATATGTGACGTGTGCAGTGTTATCTCGACCAGATATTTGTAGACGATCGGCCGGGCTCGTCGTCCTAGGGGGGGGGGGGGGTTGTCGGCAACACAGCTTACAGCCCCCCCCCCATTAAAATGGTAAAAGGGCAATACAACCGCATGCCCTAACCAATGATCCGATTTGGAAAGAGCTCCTGATGGTGGTTTCTAACCATACAGACCCGGTGTGTGATGACACCGTCTTGACACAGAAACAAGCACGGACGAATTGTTCCATTCTTTGTGATGAAACTGCGCCGCAACTATGGTTCCAAATGTTGATTAATGGATATTGAGATAACCGGCACCCATTCATTTCCCTCAATAATAAAAATGGGTCCAATTCGGTTATTGTTACCTGTAACAGATGCTCAAAACTCCAACTTTCCTGCATCATTAGGTTGGTCGTAGCAAATCATTGGGAGGTTCCCTTTTGGCGCCTACTCTCTCACATTTTGAGAGCTCACAGAGCCAGTCATTGGAAAAATTGGCCTCATCAACAGTAACAAGTTGCCGTGGTCTGTGATAGCCAATTGCAAAAACGACAGCTAACATGCATCCAATATTGTATGGATGACAATTGATATCATCAATAACGATGCGCTGAAATGACGATATGGAGACATTTGCGACACGGGTTTCTCCTTATGCTTGCGCGTGGGTTGTTGCGAAACTCATGTCTTGCAGCTTGAATGTTCACAGGTGTCCTGACGCTCGATCCTAGGCCGTCCGCTTCGTCCTTTGTTGCCATTTCCAAAGTTCCATCTGCTTCAAAACGTTTTCTCGTTACAGATAGCAGGATTGGTTGGTACTCCTCACTCCAGGAACCTGTTTGGCAATTGCCGTTGCACAACTACATAGCTACCAGTTTAGTAGTAAATCTTAACCGCGAAGGCTCGTTGTTGTGGCGTAACGTAAATTGAGTTGCCATTAATATGAGAATGTTTAAGTTCTCGTTCAAGAAAGATAACGCACGGCTACAGCTGTATGATTGTTAAATTTGAAAAGCCCGCCCCTGAAACAAGACAGACGAAAACTCTGGTATTAGTACAACTGCATTACTATGATTTCAAATTTGAAAAGCCCGGTTGCCAACACAATGAATGTGACGTAGCAGTTAGATTTCATTCCATCATGAAATAACCATGGACAAACCTGTTTTGCTGAATCATTGTTCGTTGGACCATATCTGAAAAACCACTCAATCAAAATGAGTGATTTTTTCAGGCAAGATGCTCAATTAACACATCCTTTATGATAAATAAAATATAAATCCACAGATATCAAATTACAAAAAGTTGGGAAAATATCACGGTTCATTTTAAAGTTTTTATTGGGTCACCTTAAGAGATCCCCCGGCCCCCCGATTTGAACATTAATGGAATTTTACGTTAATTCATTTTAACTGGGATTTGCAGTGAAGCTCATATGGAGTTGCGACATCGATGGCAATTATTGCAACGTACTACTGTACTGACGGGCCCACCACGCACCTCACCAAATGAGATACGTTGGTGTCATGATGGATAAAAAAACACTGAACCAAAGGTTCTTTCATAATTCACGCGTCTGCGTGGCGCTGAGTTAGTTGCTCGAGTATTAACGTAAATTCATTTTAAAGGTATGATCAGAGATAAAGATATATATATTTGTGTAGTATTTAAAAATAGTCAACTAACAACTTAAGATCATACCTAAAATGCTCAATCAAAGTTAGGGATGATTGAATGGTTTTTCGTTTTGCATGAGTACACATTTATGTACAGTTATAACAGTGCCATAGGATACCGTGTAAAACAAAAATTCCGGAGCCGGAATTTTTAAACAAAGTTTGCGATTTTTCTATAGAAGACTTCGATTGAGCTTATTATTTCACAAGTGATATTTGATTGATGATATTATAGGGCCAATCATAATGGATAATTACAAAAAAACACAGTTTGTTTGAAAAATGAGGCGCCCTACATCGGGAAATCTTGAGTCAGCCTTCCTTTAATGGATTTGCAAGTAAAGCTGACCACTGTTTGATTAGAGCAGGAGCAGAATATCATTGTGGCCTTATTTAAGGAATTCGTTTACCTCCCACTACAGAAAAGGTTGACACCTTTGTAGTTAGTATGACCTCATAGCTCTACATCAATGCATCCCGGGAGTCGTCTATCAAATTGTGGTATCACTTTTTTTCAATAGGGGCCAATTTAAGTTTACACAGGGGTCAAAATTTTGAAATGGCCGATCATGCTGAAATGAGGCCACGTTGATCCATCTAATCATAAGATTCCAAAAAGTATAGGTTTGTAGCCACCTAAGACCAGTTTGGTTTTGGGGTATAGGGTAAAATGAATAAAATGGTAAAAAAGAGGTCAATCTCATTTGACAGGGGTCAACATTAACGTTAATCGATTATATTTTTATACTTGCAAATTAGTGCCTGAGGTAAGAGGACTCTCAAAAAGTATATTTTTGTTATGTTTAAATGTTTACTTACGGAGATAAGGGTCAAAGATAAGGTTAACGCCAAGAGGATCTGTGCCCTATGACCTATTTGTCGTCAAACATGATACTAAACTGCCGATGGTAAAACTATGCTTATTTTGACGCATTAAGCTAGAGGAACAGTTTGGCGCCATTTTTAAAAAAAAAAAAAAAAAAACTGATTTTGACCCCTGTAAAAATTACAATTTTAGCCATTTTTACCATACCTCCCAAACCAAGGGTCATAGATGGTACAAACTATACATTGTTGAATCATTATGACTGACGGACAACTGTGGCATACATCACATGATTGGAGCATTTTTAAAAGTTTGACCCCTGTTGTGAACTTAATGGGCCCCTATTGAGAGTACTACCTACCTTGCGTTGATATAAGGGTCAATACTAACTACCAATTGTGTCAAACCTTTATGTAGTGAGGGGTAAACGATTGTGTTGGAGATGGGTCCGTGGTTCCTCCTCTATAAGTGTCTGTACGATAATTAAATGATTGGTGAGGTGCCTGGTGGGTTGAAGGGGGGAATGCCATTGAGTCGGCTGTGTTTTACTTTGATTTATTAAAAGACAATTTAGAAAATTTTGAACTTGAGCGGCGGTAGCGCAGGGTATACAATGATCTTGTAGATTTATAGGAGCAAGAAGGCTTATATATTTTGTGCAACGAAACGAAACAGATTTGTAAGTGGGAAGAGGGGTAATTTTAGAGAAAAAATGTAAACACTGGGAAGATGAAAAGAATGTCCTGTCATGTTGACAAAAAACTTAGTGAAAGTATTTCAGAAGAATCTTACGGTTTATTTAAATTCAAACTTGTACAAAAAGAAAATCTGTTTAGCAAATATCAACTCTATATAGGACCTGATATTTGCGAAACAGATTCAAAGCATCTAAATAACTCATCAGCTAGCTGTAACGAATCGTGCAACATTGTTTATATAAAAGGATTTGACGAATGAGAAGCATAATGCACAAGTCAAAATATCAAATCTCGTGAGAAATCAACCAACAAAATATGTTTCGCAAAAATCACCTAGACCTGATATTTGCGAAACAGATTTTCATAAGCACTAAATAAGGTACATCAGCTGTACTCTCGTGCAAACAGTCAATCAATAGAAAGGTTGGGAAAGAAAGATGCTTTAGAGAAGTCAAAAAAGGCGCGGATCCAGGGGAACGGGTGCGGGGTGCCTGGCACCCCCCTCCCCCGGCCGACGGAATTTTTTTTGGACGGAATGTGATGCTGCTTCATTATTTTATTACGCGCTTGTCTTTCAGGTTCTGCAAACACATGTAGATTGTATTTAGAGACGCACCATTTGACTTAAGGGGGGGGGGGGGGTGGAAGTTTAAAAAAAACAATTAACCCAAAATATGAGCAATACACAAAAACTTTACCCGCTTTCCATTAAAAAAACTTACCCGCACCTTATTAAAAAGGGTTTTAAAAGGTAATTACAGCCCTGCCTTAAAGTGTGGGCTCTCTGGTTTGAGAAATGTACGACAATTTGTCATTACATGAACGTGCGACCAATCTTGTAATACCTTTACGCATGCATGAAAAACGGTTTGAACCGGCCCGTGCACCAACGTTTATCGCAAGCCATCAAGGCCATAACGTATTGCAAGAAACGCGTTGGACAAAGTAGCAAAGCGTTGCGAAATTTCGGCAACGGCGTTGCGGTTGTCGGCCCCATTGAATGATCAATTTACTGTGGACAACGACGTTGCAAAGTATCTAGCAACGCGTTGTGGAAACTCACAACGCGTTGCAAGCTACAACGCGTTGCGGTTTACAGAGTTTACAACGCGTTGGCGAAGGGTCCACTGGCCAGTAAGGGTCAGAAAGTATGCCGCAACGCGTTGCGGCGACTCGACCAATCAAAATCATGAAGTTCGTGACGTATTTCAAAAAATAAATCCACAACGCGTTGCGGAATACGTTATGAACCCTTAGGGCTTTCAAAACGCGGTGACGCCATCAAAACGCGTTGCGAGCTTCACAACGCGTGTAAAACTTCACACGCGTTGTGAATGCAAACAATAAGGGCCACATAAAACGTATTGCAGACACGCGTTGTGAAGTTTGCAACGCGTTGTTGTGAAGGTTCGCAAACGCGTTGTGAGATTTATACTTTGAAATACGTAACAGAATGATTGATTTTGAATTGGCCCGGAACCGAACGCGTTGCCGGAAATGTCGCCAACGCGTTGTTGAATGTCGCAAACGCGTGCGCATGTCGCAACGCGTTGTGATATTTTAACAAAAGCGTTGCGGCGGCACTAGTCACACCATGTACGTGTCGTCTTGGTACACAGCGCTGCCCATTGTTAAATTACGGTCAGAAAGTACTTTGAGCCACGCGACCTTGGCAAATCTTCATCGCCCTAGGGAGTTCACAAGTTTTCGGACGGTAACATGCCACAGTGCGGGGATAGACGTTTCATGTGGAGTTGGTCCCATTGATGTGATGCGGGGGTGAGGTATTGCTGTTCATTCCGTCAAGCGCTGCGGCACAACGCCTAAGCGCATGGCGGAATCAATTGTAGTGCCTCATTTGCATCGGTGGAATCTATATGAAACGTCTACCAAAAGTGGATGACACGTACACAACAACTTGTTAACATATTAGGACCGGTCAAATAGCGTTGTGATTGGATTTTTGTACACTGATCTTGCGCAAACATACTTGGCCTATAGTAACGATTTACGCACCAAAATATTCCTAACTAACTTGTCTAGGTAGGGACCTAGTTTATTATATAGGTTGCATTTTGGAAAAAACGTGTAAAATACGTGAAAAATTCCTTATTCGTGGCTCAATTCTCGATTGCTGTCAAGTCATGCCACACGCCATGCTTACAAAAAACTAGTGAGCTAATTGGTATTTTGTCAGGAACCCCATGTATAACATTCAGAGATCGACCACCTGATTCGTCGTTTTCGCGATATCCAAAGTTACCGCGAAACCGTTTTTGTTCATTCTTGTTCAGCTAATCGCATTAGCCTTTAACACAGCGTTGGCTGATAGGGCAGTCCATGACGTAGCGAAGGTCTAAGCTAGCCGGCCAATAGCGATGCGGATACGGAATTGGGGGCGCTGTGTCCAGCAGTAAGATTCTATGGGTGAGTAAATGGTTTGTGACGTTATGACCCTTATGGCTTGTGGACCTTAGCAACGCTGTTGTGAAGGCTGCAACGCGTTGTGAAGATCGCAACGCGTTGTGAAGGTTTTGCAAAGCGTTGCCAAAGTATCTAGCAACGCGTTGTGGGTCTTTTTTTAAAATACGTCACAGACAATTCATGATTTTGATTAGCCGACGACCCCGCAACGCGTGGCCGAATGTCGCAACGCGTTGTACCTTTTTCTCGCAAACGCGTTCCAGCAATACGTATGGCCTTTAGGCTTCCATAAACGTTGGGATCGTGCTTCATCAAAAATTAGCCTTACTCCAGTTTTCAGACCATTAATCAAAGTACTAACGTAGGCCTACATAATTATTTTATAATAACTTGAATTTAAATTGGGTATATCAATATATTAATACTCTAGTAGTCATGGTGGTTTTTAGGATGCACAAAGTCCAGAGCTAAACTCTTCAGGAATCCACTAAACTGAGGTACAGGAACAATAATATAAGGTAGAAATTTAAATATGCCCTTGAAGAAAACTAAATACTCTCAAAGTTTCGCCCGCACCAACGCCCGCATCGATTATGCGGCAAATGGCTGCATTGCGGCGCCACTACATCTTTGCAAAACAGTGGGTCATGCATTATAAAAAGAATATTGTTACCATGCATCAAATTTGCATGAGGAAAAGGGTTTGGAAAGTGAACATTGCAAAGGGTCCGCATTTTGCCGCCACTCACACCCGGCAAGATTGATATAGGCTATACGTACTATCCATCAACACTATGCATAAACAAATGGTAACCCATCAAAAAAAAAAAAACGATATTTTACTTTTTAGCCTTATATAAACATTGTATCAAATTTGCATGGGAAAACTGTGTATTGGAAGCGAAACATAGCAAGGGTTCCGCTTCGGAAGGGGGGACAACACCCTCCCGAACCCAGACAGCTTGATATCTACGAACTCTGCATGGGCAATTCATGCTTAATTCAAACAACTTACCATCAACTATATTTTATTTTTAAAACTGATGATCATACTATAAGGCATTATTTCATTTGTTCTATCACATTTGCTATGGGAAAATGGTTGGAAAGCTGATATACGAATCTCGACGAACACTTGTGCTTAATTCAAAAAAAAACTTAATCCATCAACTATATATTTTACTGTGAAAAATGCTTATCCATACCTATATAAGCATTAAAAAAGCATATTTCCACACATGTAGAGTGAACCACTTATCAAAGTTGTTTCTATCGAATTTGAATAGAAATGGTTTTGGAAAGCGAATATGCAAGGGCTCCGCGCTGTGCACGGGAGGGGGTACACTAAACCACCCCCAGAAGCTGATTACGAAAGCTGCATGAACAAGTTCATGCTTAATTTAAACAAACTTAACCCAATAATTTGATTCTGAAAAATGCTAATTATATCTATAATCTTAAGTGAACCAACTTACAAATTTCAAGTTTGTTTCTATCAAATGGAATGGGAAAATGTTTTTTCGAAAGTAAATATTGCAAGGTTCTGCGCTTCGCGCGGAGGGGCACTACCCCCCTACTACCAGCACCACCCCCGGACAGCTTGATATACGAACTTCTGCATGAACACTTTATGTTAAATTCAAACCAAATAACTTAAACCATCAACTATAATTTATTTTTAAAAATGCTAATCATAACCATAATGTAGTGAACACACTATAAATTTCAAGTTGTTACTATCAAAGTATGCATGGGGAAGAAAATGGTTTGGAAGCAATATTGCAAGGGCATGCGATCGGCGGGAGGGGGACACCCCCCTTCCGCACCACCCCCAGACAGCTTGATATACGAACAATGAATGAACAATTTATGCGTAATTAAACAAGGACTACCCATGCAAACTATCATTTTACTTTTTAAAATGGTGATCATACTATCAGCATTATTTTCAAATTGTTTCCATCTAATTTGCATAATGGGAAAATGCTTTTTGGGAAACGTGACATTGCAAAGGTTCGCCGCTTTGCGCGGGAGGGGGACCCCCTCCCGACACCCACCCCAGATCAGCTTGTATACAACTCCCCATGAGACACTTTATGAATTCCCAAACAAAAACTTAACCCCATTCAAACTATATTTTTACTTTTAAACATGCTAATCATTACCTTTATTAATTTAAGTGAACCACTTAAAATTCAAATTGTTTCTGCATGTGGAAAATTGTGTTTTGGAAAACAAATATTGCAAGTGTTCTGCGCTTCGCGCATGAGGGGATTTACCCCTCCCGACCCACCACGGACAGCTTGATATACGACACTCGCCTGAAACAACTTTATGCTTAATTCAAACTAAACTTAACCCATCAACTAACTATATTTTACGAATTAAAAATGATCATACCTATAAGCATGATAAAGTGAACCCGTCAGGAAATTTCAACTTGTTTCTATATCAAATTTGCATGGGGAAAATGTGTTTTGGGAAAGTAAAGATTGCAAGGTTTGGTCTGCGCACAACCCCCCCCTCCCTGCAGCACACCCTACGCGCTATAGGCCTACTTCGCCAAGAGGGCATGACTTAGTACCTAAACCCGGCCCCCCAATATGCAGGAGGCCTCTACATAAAAAAAAAACATGACCAAATGGTCCAACACGAAAAAAAAAAAAAAAAAACGTCCTCAAGTAGTAAAAAAAACAATCCAGCCTATGACTGAAGAAAAAAAAACCTTGCCTACAAAAGGCCAAACGAAAAAAAACTGCCCTACCCAACTTTCACAAAACCCCCCTCCCCCCCCCATGAAGTCTAATGGTGCGCCCTTACGGCACAGCGATAGAGATTACTCGATCACTTTTTTTAGGACGCTTGGTCCTTGCTAATTAATTTTTATTTGCACTTTAATGACCTTATCGCGTTAATATCAAACTTTACCGTGCCTCGGCGTTGAACGGTTTACTCCACTGTTAATTGTGATATTAAAGTATATTCACTCGAAGTCCTGAGCCATTGTCCTGAACAATGAACTCTTCCAGCGCACTTAGGATATAAGTGATTGAACATTCCCGCAACTGACAGTGGGAAAAAGTTGAGTGCAATGATAAAAATGAAGAGCTTCCGCGCTTCGCGCGGAAGGGGGGGATGCTCCTACCCGACACCACCCCCAAGCCGCGACGCGGAGCCCTGGCTGCTAAGCAGCCATTACATTCCAGCAAAATTTAAACATTTATCTTGGCACCCCCCTCAAGTGAGGTCTGGATCCGACCACTGAAAGTCAAAAAATCAAATCTTTGAATGGAAACCCACCAACAAAATCGTTTCGCAAAATATCACCTCCATATATATAGGACATGATATTTGCGAAACAGATTTCATAAGTACTCAGTAAGCATCAGCTGTACTCTCATGCCCCAAACCATCATTTAAATGAAGCGTATTGATGAAAAAGAAGTATTGCCGAAGTCAAAACATCAACTCTTTCAGGGAAGGAAATCTAACACCAAATCTGTTAGCAAATATCCCCTCCCATATAGGACCTGCAGGATATTTGCGAAAAAAGATTTCTAGTTCTCAGTAAACCATCAGGGGTACTCTCATGCCAGCAATCGGCCCCCAAACGAAAGGTATTTAACTCAAAGACGCGTTACAGAAGTAAAAAATCAAATCGTAGAAGCTATATTCAGTGGAAATCAACCAACAAAATTTGTTACGCAAAATATCACCTCCTACATGCGAGCGAAACAGATTTTGGTAGGTTCCATCAAAGAGATGATGTCTTGACTTGTGCAATTGCTTCTCTTTCGCCAAATACATTTTATTTAACGATTGTTTGCACGAGTGTATGTACAGCTGCTGATGCGTTTAAATTAGTGCTTATGAAATCGTTTGCAAATATTCAGGTCCTATATAGAGGTGATATTTCGCGAAACAGATTTTCTTTGTGTACAATTTGAATTTAAATAAACTTCTCTGTTGTGAAACATGTGTAGAATGTATTTGAATGAGTTTTTCCTGTATTCTAACTTTATTTCTATTATCTTTTCAGATACAAAACATAATGTCCAGTTGATATGAAATGAAAAACCCTTGGTTCTTACGTTAGCATCACAAAGTAGTTCCTAGTTTGGTAAAACTTCTGCCAAGATATGATTGTGCATCTTATGTCAAGTTAACATAATGCGCAGGTGAGATAGGGTTTTCTCAGCTCAAAATGACCTATTAAAAAGTCTAAAGAAATGTGAACTTCTGTTTAAAAAATGCGACCTTTTTAAGAAAGTGTATTACGGTATCCAAATTTTCTAGCAGCAACCAAAGAGCTATTTAATTGATCAATGTGGCATTAGATTATTATTTTCCGACCACAAAAATTATATAAACTTTCAATAGATACATCTTGGCAATGGGAGATGGAGAAAAATGGTCAAAAATGTTTACTCGTTATTGTGTATTACGTTATGTTATTTCGTTGAATGCGTTTTAGGTAACATCATCAACTCTATAAAATTTGGCCATAGAATGAATATGGTGTCATTAAATGTACCTTTAGATATTAGTAAAGGTATCTTAATATTTGTTTACTATAAAGTCTAATTTTCAGGCCAATTCAATCCTACTTCACGGATAACGTAAAACGAACAAAAATTAGAGATATTTCTTGAGTTCATTAGCTACTCAAACTTTTAACTTCGTACAATAAAAATTGTTCCCAGCAACTCTCTGATAATGTCATCAGTTGCCTATTTGGTTTATTTAAAATTTTGATAACGTATAAAACCCTATTATTTTGCTGTAGCAAATGTCTGCGTGTTATGTGGCAGAAACATAAAGGTTGTTGGTCAAATTATTTTCCCGTAATTAGGAATTGAATACTTAAATGTTTAAAAACATAACACAAACAATTTTGGAGATACAATTTTTTTTGGGTGGGTCCTACCTCACGAAATGCAAATGCACCGTTTTCATGACAATCGAACAACAAAATAAACGCTGCTGATCTAAATTGGCCCAAGCCCGTTGCAGTATATACGCTGCAAATCCTCATCCTACCAAGATGTGTTTCTTTCGAATTTCATTTTCCTGTCGGCTTCATTCTTAATGTCATCCCACAGGTTCTCAATGGGATTGCACCACACGGACAGAGAAACACAGAATTCACCTGCCTCAAGAAATGTGAATGAAAGTGTTAACCGTTTATACCACATTTGGAAATCAAACTTCTAAGTTTCAGGAAAAAATAGTGGCAATTTTTCCCTTGCATTGGAAATTCATAAAAGTCATGGTAAAAACATGTCTATCGGGCAAAAGTAAAGTGCCATTTTGGGCGTAAGAAATTTGCGCATCCATCAGTTTGAATAGATAAAAAATAAAGTAATACTGTTGAGTTACGTCAAAAGGTCAGACGGGCACTTTCTTTTTTTGAGGAGTGTCTGAGGTGTTTACAACACTGCAACTTGTGGTTTAGAGTTATCAATAAAAGGTTGTCAATGGCATTGTACTGAGGCATGCGTAAAACACTGTTGCTGCTCACATGGAGTCGTTTACAACAAATTTAGAAGAAAAAATATATAATCATGCATTAGGAAACTGGTCAATATTTACCATAGAGCCGGGCCACGCATGGGGTTAAGGACCCCACCCCAAAAAAAAAAGAGCCTGAAAAATTGTTCAGGAAAAAGGAAACTCCATTTTTTATTATTTACCTAGTCAAATGTGTTTAAAGTAACTAAAATGAAAGACTTGTTTTATAACGGGTGCAGTAAAAGGGGCGTGCTGACTAAAAGAGGGGACATTATTTACGCCAGGGGAATACGGATTTGAAGGAGAATACGAAAAAATTGTAAGCAAGAGGGGGAACATGAAACCTTTTCAACAAGGAGAGAGGAGGACATGAATTTGTTACTATAAAATCAGGGGGAAACGATTTTTTTAACGAAAGCAAAGGAGAAGCGAAAATGTTCGCGAAAAATCCTTCCATCCCCAGGGGCGTCCCCGACACCATTTTTAATGGGGGGGGGGGTTGAGTCTGGTTGCCGACACAAATCATGGGCCGGATTCAGAATTATCATTTTTTTCGGCTCGTTCGCTCGCAAGGTAGACCCATTTTTTTTTCACTAGGTTCGAATTCTGAAGAGCGGGAGGGCGGGGGGGGGTGGGGGAGGGGGGGGGGGGGGTAGGGGGAGTCAATCACAACCGACCATGGGACCTTCTTCTGCCTTTTGTGGGTGGTGGTCGGTGGCCTGCAACGACAGTATTCATTCTCCAGCAATGCAACAAACAAAAAACTAACAGGCAGGTGGGGAGTCAACCTCCGACATCGCCCATAAATCAGTTGCGCCGACATTATACTCTTTTCGCCGACAAGTCAACATTTTGCCGACACACTTTTGCAAATGGGGGGGTCAACACCCCCCCACACCCCCCATCTGGGCACGGCATGTCCATCCCCTGCGTTAAGGCTGCGTAAATAATGACCGCTCCCTAATGTAAAACTACTATTAAAAAAACTGAAATATAACCTTATAGGCCTACGATCAAGTCCAAATAAATATTTGGATGTTACACAATTTAACATAATTAACGGTGGCCGAAAGCTCCGGAAATCTTTGCTAACGCATACTTGACCTTTTTTGACAAAATATGAATAAAAATTTGAGGGTAGCGTGTGGTAATTAGGGTAAATCTTCATTAACTGATGGCCCTACCCTAAATATGCTAAATATCACATCAAATGCTTCAGAATGGTTAGATTTCCCTACGGTCCACTAAGATTAAAAAAAACGCAGGTTAGTCGCATATTTATAGATAAAAGTTACTGTTAGATGACTAAAGTTACACCGATTTCTCCTAAAAAGTCACTTTTGTCATTTTTGTTGACATGCTTACATATGCGGTCATTATGTGACGGCATATAGTATGTCATACCCGTAACGTTAAGAATGAGATAGAACAGATACAGATCTTCAATTTGACACCAAAATATATCATTTAATGTGTTTTTTAAAATAAGTTAAGGAAATTATAGGAGGTGGCAACCACCCCACTTCAGTATCACTATGATTATAAGATGCTCAATCCCACCAGGACAACATCTTTCAGTGGGTTTGAATACGTGTACATACATTGACATGACTGACCTTGTGCGACACCTGGGCACCATATCATACCCAACAACCAGGGGGAGTATTTTCTAAAGACTGGTTGAATGAAAGCTACTGAACTGTCCAAGGGAATTGAGAGCTTTTTACTAGCTCATGGTGGTATCTGTAACAAAATCGGAAAGTTAGACCAAAGAAAAAAAAGAAAGCTTGTTTCACATACATCTGGCAAAAGAAAAAATCAGTGCTTATTTTCTAGAACATAATCACCACCCAATGAATCAGAAAGATTACAGTAATACAGAGAGCAAACCACAACCGATTTTGTCTTTGCAGCCGGGGTCCATTTTTGGTTTGGGGAGGGGAGGGGCCGAACCGATGTTTGAACCACTTCCCCGAAAAATCTAACACAGAGAAAAAGTTTGGTAAAAAATACACAAGCTATGTAAAATAGAACTCTATAATAATAATTAAAACAAATATCTAAATTAAGTAAACAGTACCTACCTTAAGTAATTTTACCGCCTACCTAAGTAAATTTTTACATTAATATGATAGAGTTTCTATTTTTACCTATGTATGTCTTTTTTTGTTTATCTCTCGTGTACCAAAAATATAATAGGTTTTTGCTTCCCATCCTAATACCTAAAGTTGTTGAACTCACCCAATCACCTATCTCGATAGGCCTAAAAACCTCAGGGTATGATTGAGTTTTGTATAAAAAATCCAGAATTTGGTACAACACAGCTAAAATTGACCTAATGCTTAGAATCGGTCGGGCTGAAATTAAATTTTGGCGAAAATTTTTGAAAAGAAAAATCAGAAAAAAATCTGACGAATCACAAACTCTGATACCCGTGGTTTACGTGTTATATCTTCCCATGACAAACTTCCTATTTGGGATTTCTTGAGACCCACTACTGGCCTCAGGCGGGGGCGGGCCAAGCCTCATTCATTATCGACATTCCCCAAGAATTAGTCCACAGAAATTACAGCAATACGGGTGCACCACACCCATTTGGTTCTTTGATGTGGGTCGCGTGCATGGGTGTGTCCATGACCTACATACGCAAACCGTCTTCCTCGTTCGTTATTAATACAAAAAATCCAAAATAACCTTTCCAGTGAGTTGATCTTCACTCCAACGGTTTTGGAATAAGAAAATAGGCTTGACAACATAAAAAATTCAGAATTTTTTCGTCAAGATTTCGCTTTTACGTTTAAACGTCAATGGTGACGTCTGAAATTGTGATTTCTTGGCCGTGCCCTCTCCCCTGATCTGGGCTGGCTGCACTTATTATTTGGTGTGCTATATCGGCGCCCCCTATCCAGTTGTGGTAAAATGGTCGCGTGATTGACCAAAGATCTTGTCACTGTAACTGAATTGACTAATTGATTATCATATTGGAATTACTGCAGATTAAAACGGGGTGTCCCATCGAAAAATATACTCTTGATTAAACAGGGGAACGGAAGAATTTAAATCCTTAACCGTGCTACCACCTGCCCCGGCCATCTGCCCTCAGATATTTGTGCGACTCTTTTACGATAATTTTAAAAACGGTCAGAGGTCAAAGCATCTCCCATGTGGGTAGAGTCAATTCGACATGTGGTCAAAGCTTTACCGTTGTGGTCACGTGATGCGTTGATTGCATGGGACTGAATAGCTAAAACCGGGAGTTGCAAAAATTTTGAAAATAATAATATATCCCGGCCCTGATTGGATGGTTTTGTATTTCATGATTTGAGGCCAATTCCAATTCATGATTGACTATGAATGTGTTTCTCTAAATTCATGCAGAGAGTAGAGTATCAGTTTAGTAAAACGGAGTCATTAGGCATGATACTGAAATTTCGGTCATGTCAGACGAGTCATTATCAATCTTTTGCATTTCACATTTACAAAAAATCACCCTCATTTAGTAAAATAACAACAATTAATAAGTCAATTCGGGGTTTGGGTTAGCACGAATCCCGACAAGAATATCTCCAAAAATCCTGCAAAATATTTTCACGAAAAAAACAGAATTGCAGGAGATAAATAACAGTACAAGTAGGTGCATGATAAATATGCGGAGACAAATATTAAAAAATCCTCAAGCCTGAATATTATGAAAAAGCAGGACAAGGTATCATAAAGAAAATCATGAAATGAGTTAGGAATGTTCTGGAATGAGTCAAAATATTAAGCATTCCCGAACAAAATGTCAATTTTAAGATCAGGAAAATTCACAATGATCACACAATACCTTCCATGTTTTAAATCGTGTGCGTTTAAAAAGAAAGGTGGGGATTGTTGGGATCAGTGTGTCTGAATTGTATTGTAGTGTGTCATAATTTCTGCCCACTTCGGGCACGCTCCAAGTCAGCATATAAACGCACCTAATCGCAAAGTAATCCGCTCAATTTTTCACCTATTAAGAAGTATATGTACTTTAATGATGAAGTGACAAATCATAATTCATTATTAAAAAAACAATTAAAAAACATTTATCTACCTAATATATGTCTTATTTTCAACTAACAATCGTTTGATGAAGTCGTCCAAATAACAATGCAAGCCACGATCGTCGCGTCGATGTTAAGGCGCTAACATGGGTGAGTCCAATTTAGCGGTCCCTTGATTACCGCGATAATTATTTGCCTTTGCTGAGCAATTCTCACTGCCGCCTGCCACGACCACGAGGGGCCGGCCACAACGGCACAGACGCACCAGTGGTGATGCTCTCTAACGTTAATCAAAACCATTTACTCGTTTTAAAATGCTTAACATGTTTAAAAAACAAAATGATTTTTTTTATTTGTTCTAAAAATAGTTATCACCATCAACTGGAGTCTTAAGTATTTTAACGGCGCGGGGCATCAAAGTCGAAATATTTTTGCGATGTGACGGCTCCTCAAATTTTAACAAACTCAAAGGAACTTAAATAATTTTGAGTTTCGTCAAAAAGTATCAGACCGGCACGTTCTTTTTGCTGAGTGTATGATTTTGTTACAACCTGAAAACTTGTGGGTTTAGAGTTGCAATAAAAGTTTGTATGTCATTGTACTGAGGCAGGCGGTAAAACCACTGTTGCTTGCTCACATGAGATGTCTTTACCAACAAATTTAGAAGAAACAATATATAATCATGCATTTAGGAACTGTCAATATTTACCCCCTATAGCGCCGGCCCGCCTGTGGTGTAAAGGACCCCCCCCAAAAAATAAAGCCTGAAAAATGTCATGAAAAAGGAAACCCCATTTTTTATTATTGTACCTATCAAACTGTGTTTAAAGTAACTAAATGAAAGACTTGTTTTATAACGGGTGACGTAAAGGGGCCCTGCTGGCTAAATAGTGGACATTATTTACGCCAGGGGGATACCGGTTTGAGGGAGAATACGAAAAAACATTAAAGCAAGAGGGGAAGCATGAACATTTTTTTCAACAAGTATAGAGGAGACATGAACTTTAACTTCATAAAATCAGGGGAAAGCGATTTTTTTTAACGAAAGCAAAGGAGGAACGCAAACAATTTCGCCGAAAATCCTTCATCCCCAGGGGCGTCCCCATACCATTTTTAATGGGGGGGGGGGGTGTTGAGTCTGGTTTGCCGACAAAATCATGGGCCGATTGCAAGAATTATCATTTTTTTCGGCTCGCTCGCTCTCAATGTATACCCAATTTTTTTTTTTCACTAGGTTTCGAAATTCTTAAGAGCGGGAGGGGGGGAGGGGGGGGGGGTTGGGGGGGAGGGGGGGGGGAGGGTAGGGGGAGTCAATCACACCGACCAGCCTTCAAACCACCAGTATTCATTCTCCATGCAATGGCAACAAAAAACAACAACAGGCAGGTGGGAGAGTCAACCCCCGACAATCCGCCCATCAATCAGTTGCGGGCGCGCCCTACAATTAACGCCCCATAATCGCCGCCAAGTCCAACATTTTTGCCGACACAATTTTGTTTGCAAAGGGGGGTGTCACACCCCCCACACCACACTCCCCCCCTCTGGGCAGGCCCCTGTCCCCATCCCCTGCTAATTACAGAGCTTCTTACACTAATGACCAGCGTCCCTAAGAAACAATATTAAAACATACTGAAATAAACTATAGGTATAGTAGGCCTACTAATCTTCCAATAAATATTTGGATGTTTACACAACAATTTTAAAACATAATTAACTTTGCCGAAAGGCTCAGTTAATCTTTGGCTACACCATACGTGACCTTTTTTGACAAAATATGAATAAAATTTGAGGGTAGCGTGTGGTAATTAGGGTAAATCTTCATTAACTGATGGCCCTGATACCCTAAATATGCTAAATATCACATCAAATGCTTCAGAATTGTTATATTGGCCAATTCGTCCACTATATATTCAAAAAAAAAAAAACAAAACGGCATTTGGTCGCATAATTATAGAAAAAGTACTACTGTTAGATGATAAAGTTACACCGATTTCTCCTAAAAAGTCACATTTTGGTCTTTTTTTGTTGACATGCTTACATAGCGATGCGTCATATGTGACGGCATATAGTAAATGCAAGAAAACAGTAACGTGTAAATCGATAGAACAGATACAGAATCTTCAATTTTGAACAACCAAAAGTATCTTTACGATATTGTGTTTTAAATTAAGGAATGAGAGTTGATGTGCAAACACGCCCACCTTCAGTAATCACTATGAGGTTATACTAGCCGCATCCGCCAAAGGACAACAGGTTCAGGGTTTACCTTGTACATACATTGACATTAACTGACCTGTTGCGAACTGGGTATCCCATATATCCTACCCAACAACCAGGGGTGGGGGGGGGGGTAGGTATTTTTCTAAATACATTGGGTGATGAAAGCTACTGAACTGTGCCAAGGGAATTGAGATTTTTTACTACTCATGTGTGGTTATCTGTACAAAATCGAATTAGACCAAAGAAAAAAAGAAAAGCTTGTTTCACATACATCTGGCAAAAGAAAAAATCACGTGCTTATATTCTAGAAATAGCAACTCCCCAAATGAATCAGACAAGATTTACAGTAATACAGAGAGCAAACCACCAAGTACGAGTTTGGGGCTTTTTGCATCCGGGGTTCCATTTTGTTTGGGTAGGGATGTGCGAGACCGGATGTTTTGAACCACTTCCCCTAAATCTACACAGAGACAAAATGTTATTTAAAAAATACACCAGCGATGTAAAAAAATAGAACTCTATAAATTTTTACCTAAATTAAAAAAAAAAAATATCTAAATTAAGTAAACATTACCTACATTAAGTAAATTTTACCTAATTTAAAAATTGTTTTACATAATTTATAGAGTTTTCTATTTTTTTACATATTTTATGTATTTTTTGTTTTATCTTCATATGTGTAACCAAAAATATAATAGGTTTGCTTCCATCCTAATACCTAAAGTTTGTTGAATCACCCAAATCACCTATCTCTATAGGCCTAAAAACCTCAGTGGTATGATTGAGTTTTGGTATAGAAAAATCCAAATTTGGGGTAAAAAAAATAAAAAAAATAAAAAAAATAAAAAAAATAAAAAAAATAAAAAATTTGCGAAAATTTTGAAAATAAACATCAGGAAAAAAATCTGAAGAATCACACCTCTGATACCCTTGGTTTTAGTGTTATATCTTCCAATGACAACGTTCTATTTTTGGGATTTCTTCTTGGACGGCCACTATCTGGCCGCAGGCGGTGGCGGCCAAGCCCTCATTCATTATAAGCAATTCACCAAAATGTCCAAAAATTACGCAATACTGAGTGCAAACCACAAACCAATTTGGGTGCTTTTATGTGGGTCGGTTGGTCATGGGTGTTGCCATGACCTACATACGCCGTCGTCCTCGGTCGTTTTATTAATACACAAAAATCAGAATAACCCTTCCAGTGGAGTTGATTCTTCAACTCCAACGGTTTGGTAATAATAAAATATTTCCTGACAACATATAAAAATTCAGAATTTTTTCGTCAAGATTTCGCTTTTAACGTGTTGAAAAACCAATTGTGGACGGTCTGAAATTGGGAGTTTCTTGGCCGCCCTCCCCTGATCTAGGCCTTATTATTTTTTTGCTATAAGCGCCACCTATCCAGTGTGGTAAAATGTCGGCGGTGATTGACCAAGATCTTGTACGTAACTGAATGACGTAAATTGATGTTTTATAATTGATTAATGCAAGATTAAACGGGTGTACCATCTAAAAAATTCTTGCTTTAAACAGGGGAAAGGCGAAGTTTAATCTTTACAGTGATACCACCTGCCGCCCCGGCCACTGCCTCAGATATTTGGCGACTCTTTTACGGATAATTTTAAAAACGTCAGAGGTCAAAGCCTCTCCCTGTGGGTAGAGTCAAATTCGACATGGTGGTCAAATGCTACCGTTGTGGTCAACGTGGAAATCGTGAATTGCATGACTGAATAGCTAAACCGGGAGCTAACATTTTTAAGAAAATATACCCGGCCCTGATTTTGCGGGTTTGTATTTCAATTCATGATTTGCTGTCATGCAATTCATGATTGACATGAAATGTGTGATTTTCTCTAATTCATGAAGAGAGTAGAGTAATCATTTTTAAGTACAACGTAGTCATGATACTGAATGTCGGTATGTCAGAACGAGTCATTAATCAAATCTTTTTGATTTCACATTTTTAGCAAATCACCCTCATTTCTAGTAATAACAATTACTAAGTCAAATGGTAGCACGAATCCCGACCAAGAATATCTCCAAAATTCCTGCAAATATTTTCATCACGAAGAACAGAAGTTCAGGAGATAATAACAAGTACAGTAGGTGGCATGATTAATACTACTGCGTAGCCACTATTAAAAAATCCTCAAAGCTGATAATGATGAAAAGCGACAATGTCATCTAAAAGAAAACATTAACCTGGGTAGAATGTTCTTGAATGAAAAAAGTCAAAATATTAAGGCTGCCGAAAAATGTCATTCTTAATGATCAAGAAAATTCACATGATCACCCCAATACCTTCATGTTTACATCGGTTGCGTCAAAAAGTGGGATTGTGGGATCAGTGTGTATGAATTTATTGTGAAGTGGCATAAATTTCTGCCCACGTCGGGCACATGTTCCAAGTCAGGCCTATAAACGTAACACTAACGCAACGTAATCCCTCATTTTTCACCCATTAAGTCCAGTATATGTACTTTAATGATGAATTAGTGAAAATTTCATAAGTCATTTTATTAAAAAACATATAATATCTACCTACTATCTGTCTTATTTTCACTACGAATCGTGAAAGTCTTTTCCAAGACCAATGCAGCACGATTCGTCGCGTCGCCTTTCCAGGCGCTAACCTGGGTGGTTCCATTTGCGGTCCCTTGATACCCGCGTTAATTATTGCCTGCTGAGCAATATCTCACGCGCACGACCACGACCACGAAGGGGCGCGGCCCACTACTTCACAGATCACCAGGTGTGATGCTCGCATACGTAAACACATTGACTCAGTTTTAAATGCTTAACTGTTTTAAAAACAAAATAGATGTGTTCTAAAATAGTTACAACTACAAAACACACCATCAACTGGAGTCTTAAGTATTTTAACTGCGCGGCCGGCATCAATGAATATTTTGGCGTGTGACGGCTCAAAGTTAAAAACTCAAAGGAACTTACCACTTCCGCCAGCCGGGCCCAGGCGGCATGTCTGTTGAATCTTTCTGATGTAGTAATCAGTACAATTCACCATCCGAATTATATGACCCGATACTCAATTTATATGAAGCTGACGTGCTATAAAAAATTGGTGACCAGCCATTTTATAAGTTATTCATTGTTATAATATTCACTAAATATTGTGGACTTAAAATATGTTGTGGAAATATTGAAAATCAATGATACTTCTTTGCTATCTTATGAAGATGTTTTTGGGTTTATTGCGAATTGATCTCTCTCTCTCTCTCTCATCTCTCTCCTCTCTCTCCTCTCTCTCCCTTGCCTATAGATTCAGATAATTTGATAACCTTTATTATATATCGGGACTGTCATCTCTCATCTTCTCTATGACCATCTCTCCCCCAGTCTCTATAGGTCCTCAACTTTACCCCCTCCAGAATTACTCTCATTAATTTTACTCCGTCACCCCAAGAATCCTTACAAATTACTTCCCCCAGCTGTCGCTCGTTCGAGTCTTCCTTGCCTTTTTTATTTCCTTCTCTGCTTTTTTGCCCAGTTTGTTTAGTTTACTACTATTCCCTTTTGCTTATTTTTCCCTCGTTTTGGACTTTTTCCTCATAATATATATATATATAATATTGGCGGGGGCATGCTTACTTCAATGCAGTTTCCACACGCGCTGGGTTTATCGTTGCGTCTCTTTTTTAATTGTACAGCGTTTTAGCCTGTGTGCATGATTTTCACTCGTGCCTACCAAAACAACCGCCCAGTATTGGACTGTAATGTTTACACGTTCCACAAGGGGGGGGGGGGGGGGGTGGAATTATTTGATCTTGCCAGAACTACTATATCATTAGTCTTAAATGTAACTGAGGGTTTAACAACAGTAAAGGAAAAACTACGTTGTTTAACAAAGTTAACGCCCTCTATACAGTTCAGCTGTTTTCCTCCATCTTTGCTGCTTGTTTGAATTGCGTGGTTACGAATGTTCCTTACCTAAGTTAATGATAAGAACGTAAAACATCGGGTAACGATCTATACATATGATATATGACACTGGCACAAGGGGGGGGGTCATTTTCGTACTCGTACATCAAGTCATGCGGGCGGGCCGAACCTCTGTCTGTGTGTTGTTGTCTTTCACCTTTGGACGCTTCACGTGGGCTAAAGGAGCTGAAAACGATTGAGAACCTAGGCCATGAACTACCAGGTTGCCGTCATCTTGTCCGCTGTATCGAATCGTCGATCCAACTTCTCAACTTAACGAACATACGATCGTGTTTATCTAAAATACGGCCGAGTTTTGGCACATCAACAGCCAACGGGGAATCAAGAAAACTTCAAGATACTTCGCATGGGATGTTTGTAAGTATTTGTGATTGTCAGCTATCATAAAAGTCACACTCACGGAAGATAATGGGGGGACAATGGTCATGATTAAATATTGCGCAAACCGGAAGTGTCGGTCTCAAGGGAGAATACACCTCCAACGGGCTAAATTTGTCGAGGTTGCTACTCTCTGGCCATTATGGTTTCTTTTTTCTTAGTGTATTGACTTCCGACGCGCACTGCGTCGACAAGTCCAGAGTCTAATACACTGTATACAGTGCTTGATTGGCTAGGGCTTTTCAATTCCTTATTGGCCTTTACGTCGTGCCGACCACCATGTCAAAAACGACGTAAAGGTTTCATGGTATTAAGACTTTCAACTTGACTTGCATGCAGCCTTGATAGACACGTTCAGATTTCCTCAAAAGAGGGCTCACTTCATCAGGATTCCCATAGGTTCTATGCAATATTAAAACAATGTTTTGACATTGGGGGGTGCGTCACTATTTCTTACATCTAGAAATACTTATAGGAGAAGTGTGGAGAAAATTTTCCCCTGTTCCTATGAATTACAAATTACATTTCTAACCTAAGTAAGAAACACAATTTTTATACACATTGTTATTTTGTAATTTTTTGGTTCAATTCAAAATTTTCTGAACATCACACTAGCCTTGACTTGGAGGCGTTGAAAGTTGAGTTCGATATTCCTTTCAGGCCTGACTATCTGACTATATTCTGCCTAATGACCTAAATTATATTTAGTATTATACCACGTTGTTTCCTTGACTAAATTTTCCTCATTCATGGTTAAAATAATCTGAAGATTTTGAAACAGTGATTTATTAACCGTTAAAATCCCAATTCAAACAGAGCAGTCGCCTAGTACACCATAGTCATACTGAAATTTTCGGGCATGTCACAGAGCGCAACAAAGTCTTGATGCATCTTTTGCTTTACTTACGAATCACCGCTCAATATTCTACAGTATATAACCGACATTACAAAATAGTCAAAATCTTAGCACGAATCCCGACAAGGATATCTCCAAAATTCCTGCAAAATATTTATTTTCATCGAAGAAACAGAATTGCAGGAGATAAATAACAGTACAAGTAGGTGCATGATAAACGTACTGCGCCATTAGGGTATTTTTCTTAGTGTAAATTGACGTCCGACGCAGCACTGCGTCGACAAGACCATGAGCTATACACTTTATCAGTGCTTGATTTGGGGGGCCTACGGCTTTTTCCAAATGCATTTTGGCCTTTACGTCGTGCCGACCAATGTCCAAAAAACAACGTAAAGGTTCCTGTACTAGCAGTCGCCCCACTAAATCATGAATCGCCCCTGGGATTGTTCCCGGTTTATTGTCCCCCTCCGACGAGTTCGGAATGGGGAGTATAATAATTAGCAAACGTCTGTCTTCCGTCCGTCCGTTCGTCTTTGATAAAAATGTTATAAACCCCTGTTGTATGATTTTATCTGAGTTCAGTAGGTCAACAATGATGTAAGTTAAGAAGCGGTTGATGAGTTCTCGACCAGAGTAGATTTTGGGCATAAACTATGCTAATTAAGTATCTAATTTGCATATTTCATGAACAATTCTCCTCAAGGCCCTCGTGTAACAGTGTTTTTTCTATCCTGGAATTCTGTAGCGTACGATGTACCTTGGTGAAGGAGCGGCTGAAGATTTCCTGGAAAGAATTTAGTATTCTGCCACGTCTACGAATTCGGCAACGGTAACGGAATAAACCGCATGTTAAAGGTGCCGAATTTTAAGTGGTGTCAGAATACTAAATCATCCCGAGTTCCACACCTGATTAGATTTTGGGTGTAGTGGAGGGGGAGGGAAGAGATAGAGACGGGGGGAGGGATTTTGGGGCAAATTGAGTTGGCAAATGTAGCTCAATAATAAATGCAAAAAGTCAGCGTATTGCTATATTTTTGACACTGTACCGTTGGATAACCTCAAATTCCTCCTTCCCTCTCCTGCGCTGTGCAACTGTAAATCCGATCATGGGCCACAACATCTTTTTTGCAATATTGCAAGTATGTGATATATGCCGCTTAGTATGCAAATAGCTAATTAAATATGCATATTGCTTATAATCTCTGAAACGTTATGTTTGGATAGCAAATTCCTCTTCCTTCGCTACAAAGTGAGACGACTATGCCATAGGTGAGAGGGTGGAGTGTGGGGAGTGTATGCGCTTAGGTAGTGGCAAATTACCAATTAAATGCGTAATTGTTGTATCTCTGGAACGGAGCGTACTCTCGGATAGGCAAAATGTCCTTGCACTACCCTGATACTACTATGGCCATAGGGGAGGGGTTAGGTATTGCGGGGTGTTTGTGAGGGGGTGGAGTGTGGCAAGGTGTTAGGGGAGGGGTTGGGATGTGGCAAGGGTTTTGGCAAGGGGTGTTGTGTTTGCAATGTGTTGGGGAGGGGTGGGGTGTTGGCGTGCCATGGTGTTAGGGAGGGTTGTTGGCGGGGTGCTGGGTTAAAGTGTTGGGAGGGGTGTGAATGTTAAGGGAGGGTGTTGGTTAGGGTGTAGGTGTGTTGGTTGTGGGGGTGTTGTGTAGGGGAGGGGCTTGTTTTGCGGGGGTATTTGGTGGAAGGGGGAAGCGGTTTCTGGTGTAGGGGTGGGGTGTTTTTGCGGGGATTTGGGGGGTTGAGGTGTTGTTCAGGAGGGGGTGGGGTGGTGTTGCAGAGTGTTGGTAGATGTGGTGGGGTGTTTGGGAGTTAAGGGGGGTTGGGGAGGGTGGCGGGCTTTGCGGGTGTTGGGGGTGATTGTTGTCTGTTTGTTGTGTGAGGGGTGGGGTTTTGCAGGGGTTGTTTGGGGATGGGGTGGGGTGTTGGGTAAGGGGTGGGGCATTAATTGCCTGTTTATGATCGCGACATTCGGTGGCGACATATTTTACGCACCGCGTAAATACGAGTTCGCCTTGTTTCTTTAGAATCAGGCCACAGCACGCTTATTTCCCCGCTGATTACCAATCATTACGAACATAACACCCCGGAAGTGGGAGCGCTGTGTTTAGCTATTAATTTGTTCCAGTTTTTCGGTGCTTTTTAAAGGGTCACCTTTCAACGATTTAAGCATGACTGTGCACGTTTGTATTTTTAAAATCGGGCTAGTAGGGATGCTAAACAAATCAAAGTTGTTTTCATACATGCACGATTCGTGTCATAACGGACTGTAAGTATACCAAAACTCTTGACTTAGTGGCACAGTGGACCCGTGTTTGAATGGACCCTGCTGCTGTTGGTTAGGGAGAGAGATAGTAGGGGCTATCGCAGCGGAAAACCAGTAGCAACCTCGGCGATTGTAGCACAGCAGTGCCTGATATTCGACTCGCTTATCCTTATTTAGCACTCACTCAAGTCCACAACACTTAATGACTTATCACGGCTCAAAACGGGATGAATCAGTATTCTGCCACCATATTCCTCAACATCATGCCAGTTGCATGCTTGCCGAATCAGTACGTGGTGCACATATACTAAATTTTTTTTTTCGTATGAATTTAGTATTCTCCATGCCAACACATTATGAATTCGCTTATTCCGTAATTAGAGTTGTGGCAGGAATACTAAATTCTCTTTTCCCTCAAAACTGCAACAAAGACTGTTAGGGTTCACCTAGTTATGTGTGCCACTCTAAACCTAGCTATACCTCCGAATAATTGATTGAACTATAGCGTATGCAGTACTGACTTTGTTTCAACTGTTACAAACAGCGGGCGTATCGCATGTCAATTTTTTCATTTATGATTGTTTATGCGCTGTCTACAGCATTGCGACCTTCATGCACACATGCAAACGGATTGTTCGAATCAGTTCAAGCAATTATTAATCATACCTATATTACCCACCAGTCGAGCGATTTACGTCATCATGCTGATGTAGCTTTTAACGTGTATCAGACTGTCATAGTTAGGCCGAAACTTGTGCCAGGAGTGGGAGGCCAATATTTACATTTAGGAGAACGAGCCTCCTTTTCTTCAATCTTTACAGGGAATTACAAGTTTTTTGGAAAAAACCAGCAAACATCTTCACCCAATATTGGGTGCAGCACCGCAGTGTGCTTGTTTAAATGCTATATGTATTCAAATAAATTAACTTATAAACTCCCAATCTGCTGTCCCTGAACGAAGCACTTTTACAACAATGCAAGGATCTTGAAATTTTAACTTGAAAATGGAATTTAAAATCATACTGAAGTCCCATTGGCTTTACGTAGGAGATTCGTAATATGGCTGTAATTGCTTGAATTGAAAATGGTTTAAAGTCCCAGGAAATAAAATCAAATCGAGGTGATTTTGTTGTCAAGTCTACAAGGAGGGACAAGAAGCATTCAATATTTGTGTTTAGGTGAATGACATCATTTGGGAAACTATTGATTTTTTCAGAGAGTAATAAGAAATTCCAGGTGATGGTGTGAACTATTCTGACACTGACTGAAAGATCAATAGTTATCCTAATGTTCCTGGGAGTTCTATTCCTTTTTCTGGCCTGGTTAGTGGAATGGCCATGCCCCCCGTAACGATTTGGAGTAGGTTTATCATCTCATTTCTTGGGACCTTTAATAAAATGTGGAAATATGATCGCGCATGAGAATGGGGAGCGGAGCACTCCCAATTTCGGCATACACTTTTTTTAGCCGAACTGTCGCCAGGGAAAAACACCAAGGAAAAAATGCGAACGGTGAGGCTTGCAGACTAGGGTCACCAGAAAAACGTTGAGTTTTGAAATTTCTAACTAATATTGTTAATTTGTTTTTCATTGAATAGAATAATATTTAACATAAAAAATGAGGGTCACTCATTTCGTTCGTGCAAAAATTGGGCCGAGTTATGGACAATGTATGGTGCCTAGATTGTGGGCTTTCACAAGGGGTCCAGTTTAACTAGTTTTCTGCAAGCCTCACCGTTGCATTTTTATTCATTTTGGTCTTTCCTGGGACGGTTTGTGGCCTTAA
>JAMKCH010079963.1:0-11200 GCA_023653785.1 Ophioderma brevispina
CGAATGTGCCTGCATGTCTTTTGCAAAAGGCTGCAAGCATGTATTGCCTGTGGCATGCCTGCTGCACTCATTCGCAAGTATTCATGTGCTTGCTGCAAACTTGCGCAGCTTGCTGCAAGCTTCCTGCAAGCTTTGTGCAATCACTTTTTGTATGCATGCATTTTCGTACGGGCAGTCCCTTAAATATCTTTAAATATATCATATATATATATCATTATGAAATGTACTGACTGAATGAAAATGCTAATAAACTTATCTGAATCTGAAAATAGTACATCAGCATCTAAAGTACTTTATGGGATTCAATCACATAGGGGCAGCTCTTGACATAACACATTTGATGCATATAAAGCAAATAAATAAGAAGTCTTGGAGAAAATATTTTACTTCTGTGAATGAATAAGTTTCTATCAGGATGTCTAATAGAGATAATTAAGAAGTTAGTTTCATCCAACAAATCCAATATTTTGATGTTTCCACATACCTGCAATGACAGTTTCGTGCTAAAACTTAGCACTTTCTCAAATTGACTGACCACTTCATACTACTCGTCATCTGCTTCCTATTGGAGCTTGACGTAGGTGGCGCTGTTGGAATTAGGACTTGGTCATAAATATGCGGTAGAAAGTAATTTCCTTCATCTCTGTTGAGAGTTTTGCCCCCACTCTTTCTAATCCAGATGGCTTCAAACCCCACCAAACGCTGAGAAATATTCTAGTTCATCCCAAAGATAAACGGGATATTACACAGACAGCTGACTGCGTCTATGAAATACCATGCTTAAATTGTGACAAATCCTATATCGGTGAGATTTCAAGATTATTTGGTACAAGACTCAAAGAACATAAAACTGCCGGCAAAAAGGCTTCTAAAAAATCTTTCACCCGGGCACGCAAGAAAGCCTCATTATCAGGTGAACCAAATAAATCTGCCATCACAGACCATGTAGAAAAAAGCAACCATGTATAGGTTGGAATGAAGCCAAAATTAAGGACAGAGAACAGTTTAAGAACAGGAGATTGGTGAAGGAAGCCATCTGGATTAGAAAGAGTGGGGGCAAAACTCTCAACAGAGATGAAGGAAATTACTTTCTACCGCACATTTATGACCAAGTCCTAATTCCAACAGCGCCACCTACGTCAAGCTCCAATAGGAAGCAGATGACGAGTAGCAGGAAGTGGTCAGTCAATTTGAGAAAGTGCTAAGTTTTAGCACAACGAACGAAACTGTCATTGCAGGTATGTGGAAACATCAAATATTGGATTTGTTGGTAGATGATGAAATGAACTTCTTAATAAAATTAATTATGTTTGATTTTAGAAAGTTTTGCATTATAAGAGTGATCAACCAGTTTAGTGATCGCTCCCATTCAAATCAGCTAGCTAGTTGCCCGCGCGAAGCTTCAGAGTTTTAGAAGCACGGGCCCGGGGGGGGGGGGGGGGGGGGTTCTTGGTTTTTGGGTCGGGTACCCATGCTCGTTCCAAAAAAAAGAGGGGACTAGCTGCAAATGCGGGACTACCGCTATGGGTATCAAATTCACAATAATCAAGTTCTAGTCCCGCTAGGGGTATCAAATTCAGGTAAGATTGTGACTGGCTCATTGAAAAACATGGGAAATTAATTTTAACATGTCAGTAAAATAACCCTGCAGTGTGTAATTTTCTTACGGGGGAGTAAGTACAAGTGTTTATTTTTCCTCAATGATATGGTCCTTTAACAAGGTATATTTTTTATTCACGTTTTTTTTTTTTTTTTGACAGCATGTCCCGCTAGGGGTATAATTTTACCGCAAATTGGTCCCGTTAGGGGTATATTTTCACCGAAAACGGTATATTTTAACTGAATAATGGGTCCCCCGTTAGGGGTAATATTTTCACTGAAAATTGGTCCCGTTAGGGGTCACTTTCAGAACCCCTGGAACGAACATGGGGACCCAACAAACCTTTGAGAACCCCCCCCCCCCGGGAGCGCGGGCAACCGCTAGTTATGGTGGTATTATATGTAGCAAAAACTCCTCGTCATCGTCCGCTACGGAGCGCTCCACCGTTTGGACCATACTCGGTAGTCCCCCAGGGTGCACTTGGGTTTCATGCGATATTCTACTCTTTTCGGAATAAACGTCAATACGATGATTGCAGTTTATTCTGTTATTAAGACAAGAATCTAGTGTTAAAACCCGAGCTCACGAAAAAACTTGATACCAACAATGGAACGGGTAATGGAGCGGTCACGGAGGCTCTCCATGACCGCTCCATGACCGCTCAATATTTTACTGCATCGCTCCTGGAGAGGACGAGAAGCGAGGGTTTTGCTACAGAATATACCACCATAGAGGAGCAGCACCGCGGCGAAGCGAGCGGCACGAGCATGTCAGCGAGAGCGCGGCGAAACAACCCATTTTAAACTGATATCTTCCCACACAGTATGTTCAGGTGGAATAGTAAATCAGTTTCCCAGGCTGTGACACAGACTAAGCCTGGCCATACAAGGACACATCTTGCATTATTCAAGTTTGCCCTGGCTTGAAAGCCAAAACAATTTCTTAGAATAGTATTACTTTGGTAAATGTTGAGAAGTTAGGAATGAAGTGGCAGTAGTTCAAATCCTTTTTTGATTATGGAAAAGAACTTCCATATATGAAAAAGCAAACAATGAAACTGGCTTTTTTTTAATTTTTTAAGATCATAGCCAGGATAATGGAGATCATTAGGCCTTATTAATACATGTTATAGTTAGGTAAAAATGAATTAAAAAAATAACTTTAAGAAAATTTTACCCTAAACTGTTTTACTTTTTTATCAAATAAACAGTTATTCTCAATTAAAAAACAAAACTTCAATTTTATTAAAATGTATGTTCTTGTGTGTGAGTAGGCCTACAATATCTTACATTTGACGTGTTTAACAGATTATTTCATTTAAGTAGCTTTGAGGTAAGTGCATTTGCGTTATAATATACCTACATGATTTTTTTTTTTCAAACATGCAGGTACAGAATGGGAAACTAATAAACCCGACGATACTTTTGATTCATGGTAATAACAGCTCTCAATTAGAAATAACATTTTCCTCTAAAAATGTGATGAATACCATAAAGTACTTAGATGCTGTGTACTATTTTCAGATTCAAGATATAAGTTTTTATTAGCATTTCATTCAGTCAGTACACATTTCAGAATGATTATATAAGGAGACATGAGATTTCCAGAAGAAGAGCCCCCAATTTCCTCGAACCCTGGTTTTTTACATCTGGAATGCTTCCACTTATTAGATCACACCTGAAGTGAATAAGCCGGATACGGCCCTATTTATGTAATAAGATGATGGTTTCGTACTTTCTGTCGTGCACGACAGAAAGTCAAAGCATGGTTTCCTAGGGGAACGATTACGATAACAGGCAAGCCAAAACAAGGTTTGCGGGTTTCTTTTGCAACCTGTTTGTCCAATAAAACCTTCGAAACTTCTCGGTAGGTGGTCTACAACCCGATCCCAGGGAAATTTGAGGAGAAATTCTTATCCTAAAAAAAATCTCCTCGTCACTTTAAGAAATAAAAATTAATGACATCTTTAAATTATCCAATGTACGAGTTTTAATGGCATGAACTCAATGCAGGAGGCCATAATTAGTTCAGGGGACTTTGAGCATTGGACCCACCATACAAAATATTAAATTTAAATTAGTCGAAGGGGACTGGACAGGAAGGGACGGGACGGCAAGACAAAGACAAAACACACATAGGGAAGACAAGACGAGAACATTGTAAAAATTGTTCTAACAAGATCAGAGGCAAGGGAGCATGATATCCGTTGAGCCAGTCATGAATGATGAATAAGAAAAGGAAGAGGGTATTGAAGTTAAGGAAATAAAAAAAACATGAATTTATGACAGAATGAATATCATAAACCATTACCTAGTTTGAAATTATTAATCAGCTCATTTTTTAAATTTAATCTTTGTTTATGCTCTGTTCAATGTGACTTATCTTTTAATGCTGTTACCACTTCAAAGAGAGTAACAGTCAGGACCAAAGTTGGGTTTGAACCTAACAAAACATTCACCACAATTGCAATACAAACTTTTACAAGATCAAGTGTAAAATGAAATAGGTAGAAGAAAATTATGTTCTTATTGATATGGACAATAAAACTAATAAAAAAACTATAGTAATGTGAAAAACAAATGACTATATATAAGATTTACAGGTAGTCATTGTCTTTTACACTATATCTATTTGCAACATTAAATAAGAAACATAATTTAACAAGAAGCGTCCTTAAAAAGGACAATCTGACCTAAAGAATTTAGCTTCTGACAGTAATTAGGCTAGTGTAATGTGAAACGCCATTACTTTAGAATTAGTATTAAGTTCCATGGTGATGATGCGGGATATGACTATTGTATTCACATCCTCTAAATATGCTTTAACTTATTAGCCCAAGTAGTCATTACTATTCAGCGAGTCTTTCCACACTAACTTAAAAGGTTGCTCTTTTCTAAATTATATAAAACATGATGAAAGGCATAATCGATGCAAGTATGTTTTGTTCGCTCTTTTATGCATTACCAGGGAATTAATGCACACTTAAAGTCATAAGCTGTGAAAAATACCGGAACATTTTCATATGTAATACAAATGCGTCTTTAATCATTTGCACTTACAATTAGAAAATTTTTACTTTTTGTTTCATACATATATTTTTAAATGAATATGATGTGAACTCTGCCAAAAAATATACCACGAGTCTGAGCTTTTTTCTTTTTTGTCTTTGTAAAATAAAATTCATTCTTAACGCAAAGGACCTTCAAGTGATATAGGAATATCAATAGCAAATCCATGGAGAAGGCCTTGTAAACTTATGACCTAACGTGTTGTATTATTAAGTGATTTTTAAAACTTTACATAACCCAAAAAATATGGCTATTTAATGGCAATAAATTTGAAATCAATATGGTATTTGTTATTTTATAGAAATCCTAGTTATTTCCATTTTCAACATCCAAGGACAGCCAATTTTTGCTACTAGCCTATATATTTAAGTCGCCTTAATTTTAATTATGGCAAGGTGACCTATAGGCTCCAGGGGTGGTTTGTCGCGTGTGTTTTTGCATAGAGGGCTGTGAGAAGGCCTATGTAAACCTTATAACCTAACGGCTATATTATTAAATGTGATTTTTACTTTCCTTACCCAAAATAGGGCTATTTCAATTTCATTAAATTTAAATCCAAATGGTATTTGTTATGTTAGAAATCCTAGTTATTTCCATTTTTCAAAATCCACGGAAACAGCAATTTTTTGCTACTAGCTATATGTGTAATTGCCTTAATTTTAATCTGCAAAGGGACCTATATGTCCAGGTTGTCGCGTGTTTTGATAGCTGGCTGTGAATCTTTAAACACACACTTTTAATGAGGAGTATACTCATAACTTTCTTTTGTCTTTTGGGTTTCTTCCCTAATATCTCACTGTAAAACTTTGCATGTTAACTTGACTTTCTCATTAAACTATTTGTGTCAAATCTAAGACTATATGTTTGTGTAAAATCATCATTATGTTGCGTTGCAAATGTGGTATTTGGTATAGTAATCACGAGCAAGTATTTTCTTCATTGTCCCAGTATGATTAAGCATGTTGTTAGACAGGTCAAGTCCATGCAAGCTCCATTGCATTATATTGCAATAAACATAGACCCATATTAAGCATTATGTTATATCAAGACAGTCAATTCCGCACAACCTATGCACCATGCATATGGATTACACCATTGACCCAGATCAAAATGTGGTTTTTGCCCTTGGTTGTGGTTCTAAAAAAATTCCGACCTGGCACAAGGTAAGACAATTCTGGGAGAGAAAAAAGTAACCACTTTGCATGTATTAATCCAACATGATAAATAGTCCAAAATGTTACTTTGGTGGGCAATCACATGAAGATGTTTCCAGCTATTGCTTTTCATCAATTGTTCAAACAGGAAGTGGTCTTTGGTATTTAGAATGGTGGGCAAGTCACACCTTAATACCAAAATTCACTAAATATTCAATCAGGTACACTCGACAATATACAAAACCGTTTTCAAACCATGGCCACTTCAAATTAGGCTAATTTCACCCCACTTATAATACTACTAAACAATATTTTAGATTTGTAACCATAAAATATTGTTAAACAACAGATTTTCACATTCAGTAATTTGTGACAAGCCACAAGGTTACATTTTCTGCAGCAATTGTTTTTACCTTGCTTACAAGAGAAAAAGTGCATGGCATATAATCAAATTAACCTTGTCAGATAGCAGTATATAAGGCCACCTATATGATGGTTGTATGTCAGTTGAATTAGGCTGGATCAGGTTCAACAGTTTAAAGCATCATATTATTGTGTTATTTTGAACATAAAGTGGAACATTGCATGCTGTGAATTGAGGATAACTAGCAAACCAACACCCCAATCTATTTAGTGCAACTGGGGAATGTGTGTACAGTCACATGGTACAAGGTACAGGGGAATTATACATTGGAAGATAGTGGTGGCAATACAGTAACAGACTACCTTCGGCAGAAAAAGGCTAAGGGCCTTTATGTCATAGTTTTTGTGACAAAAATACTTTTTCACTGCGTATTAATATTTGTTATATGATGTTTCAACAAACAAATATGTTTCTGGATGTTTGTTTAATCTGAAAAGGTTATTCTGACAAAAGTGTTCAGGCTCTTCAGCTAATATCTCCCACAACTAGAAGGCCTAAGATGAAAATGATCTTGAAAATATACCCACTTGCAGTTGAAAGCATATAAAAGTTGAAATGAAACACGTATGTCAAGTGACGACCAAAACTGTATATTTAACTATAGAGCTAGCCACTGAATGTCAAGGACAACCCCAACTGCTGAACTGGAGGGTGTAATTGAAATGATAAGATAACTATCATCTAGCTAGGTATACTTAAATTTACTGCCAAGTGGTAATCAGACTAGGCTGCCAAAATGCAATCCTCTCTAGGCAGCTTGATAATTTGCTGGCTTCCAGCTTTCACACAGCATGCCATTACATGTAGGACAACTGACAATTCAGCATAATCGTTGCCTACCAACACAATCATGCCAAAAACACAAAAGGCTGAACAAAATGCCCCAAAAACACAACATCTGCTCGAATTTTCCAAAAATCACAACAATAAATTTAAAGAAATGTCATTCACTTGCATTACCTGCAGTTTCAAAAGAATTGGACAAGACATGAGAGAACATTGGGTTTCCTACTTTACTTTGCTACGTGATGACAATTGCCTATATATTATAGGCTAAAAAGACAGTGAATTAAAGAAAACCGTACTAAGAATAACTTATACAATTATATCGCCTATGTTTCAAAATTAATTATTGGAACAATATCGAGTGGTTTAGGAAAAACGTAATTACACTAACAATAAAAATGAATAAAAACTTTTGTCTGACCATGCGTTTTAAATTTAGCGATAGTGAATATGGGATATGTATATGTGTTATGCGATACGACGGGCAAGTAGTGTCTACACTTCACGCGTGACGCTTTCATAATGTGTATATACTATGGCATGTGTGACGCAAACGTGCCGAACCGATCACAAACACGTGATACAATAGCGAGAATTTTAAATCGCACATGGTCAGATAGATGGTTTTAATCATTGTTAGTTTAATATAATTCTGTTTTCGATGAAACCACTGGATGTGTGGTCAATAATTATTTTACAGAGTATATTTATAATATTATTCTTGCACGGGTTATCTTTAAAAACGCACCCGCATACGCTGCGAGCTAGTAACGCTGATAAACAAAGGTTAATTACCATAGCAAAACGAGTACATGTCGTTGAATTTTCAGCCATTCTGAACGGATTCGTCCAAATATAGATTAGAACCCCGCCGAGTAAACGTCAATCTTCATAAGAATCGAAGCTGACGGAGCCTTTTGCGGACATACACACACCTCCCACATACATACAACATTAGCCAAATTATAGTAGGATGAATGAGTAGAGTGCAAGTTGAAAACTCTGTAAATTATGAGAGTTCAACGTGTATTAACACTACGAATTTCTCAAAAATGTCAAAAATATGAGGATTGCTTAGAACAGATAACGATTGATGCAAATTAATATGACGTCATTAAAATAATTAAAGCTTAGTTAACATAAAGGTTAACTGAAAAGGGGATATATTCTTTACCATTACAAAAAGACTCTTATCTGGCGTTTCTATCTTTAATGTAGTAGATAAGCCTTGAGAAAAGCTTATCCACATTTGAGTTGATCCGATCTGCAGTTTGGTTGTTATGAGCAATGCTTGTTTCCACTGTCCATAGGCAACTGTGTTTGAAATTGTCCGTTTACGGGACGGAAAAATACAAAATTGCGAAACTCTTACAGATTACGCACTGAGTTTGCACGTAGAGAGGTACGTGGATTACTGAAAATAACGGTCAGATGATATAAGAATCAACCTGTTATAAGTTAGAAATAGACTATGGGGCGTAGACCAAAAACAAGCTGCATAACAAACTCCGTAGTCCCTTCCAAAGGATAAGACAAAACCCGGGGTAAAATATGATAATTATTTACATGACCATAAACGTCTGTTGCCCCAATAAAACTTGCACACATTTTCTTTAAAAAGGAATAAAAGTCACATCCAATTCTCTGTCAGAATGAAGATTAACGAGAACTTACCTGTTTGAAAGTTAATCTTGATTTTATGAGAACGAGTGAGAGAGAGATTAGTGAGATACCGTTTGCGCATGCGTGTTCATTTTTAACAACCCAATATGAGGTTGATAAAAACATAATAGAGAACTTATCATTAAAGTTTGAACTAGGAGAAAGGGGGGAGAGGAGGACGTAATCTCTCTCTACTCTTTCTCATTAAAATTCAAGATTAAACTTCAAAAGGTAAGTCTCGTTTATCTTTCATGTATTCGAAATCTCGTGAGAGATTCCGTGAGATTTGAAAGAATTATCGGACTCATATTCCCATAATTCAGGAACGAGGCATAAAATCATATCCATATGATCAACATATACAAAAACAAGCTTGCTTATCTAAATTACTTATACAATACATATAATGGAGGATTTTTTTTTTTTTTTACCTCACACATAGATTTAAATTAACGGTCAAAACCTTATTTCAAGAACTGCCTTCCACAAAATTTCCTTTGGTCCTAACAGACAGCCAGCCAAGTATCATAAAATGTGTTTCAGAAAAAATTTATGTGGCATTTTTTGTTTACAAGCTGCAACCATGTCAGATCAACTGCCTCCTATGGTATAGTTTCTCAAAGAGTTCTTTGCCAAAAGACACATTTATTTTTTTGCCTTTTTGGGCCAAAAAAAAGATGAATTTTTGGCAAAAATTGATTTTTGGGATTGTGAATGTATTTGATCTCTTCAAAACAAGCGTTATCAGAAAATTACACTTTTAAGTAATTTGGACTAATAATTTACTCCTTTAAATAACAAATTAAAATAATTAAAAAAGAAAATAAACATTCCAGAGCATTTAAGGTCATTTTTCTCAAATTATCGTTATTTGAACTTATGATGCACATAACATGTTTTAAAGTAACACCAACATCAAACACACATTACACATTTCTGTTTTACCTAAGGTGGAATGCTTTTACTTTTAATTAGAAATTATCGTATTGAGAACTTTAAATTGGGGCAAATCTAGGATAGTTTAAATGATTGGCTATATCTCGATGAACATTCACCTTTTGATTTTGGTCCGAAAACTGGATTTCTGAGTTCCCACTGTATTTGGTACTGACGACATGTAGTTTTTAGATGAAAGTCAGTTTTAAAACAATAGGGGTATATATTTTACCCATAATTAACTAATTAATGTAGTAAACACCAAAGAAAATAAAGCCTTTCCAGCGCATTTGAGGTCAGTTTTCTCAAAATAAAATATTGTTTATTTGCAACTAATGAATGTACATAACATGTACATAAATCATTAAAATGTTAAAACAGTTTTTGAACTGACTTAAAATACTATTCTCTCACTCTCACTTTTTAATTAGAAATAAAGCTGCTTTACCTTAAGGGGCAGTCTAGGGTAGTTAAAATCATTGTTTAGTCAACAGATAATTCAAAATTGTGATTTTGGATGAAAATTTGATTTGCTAATGTCCCTGTAAATGTTACTTGATAACTTCAGCATAGCTTTAGTTAAAAAGCAGTTTGAAACAATTTGAACGACCACACCTTGGGTCCATAATTTCACAAAATCATGTAGAAAAAAAAAACAAGAACATTTAAAGTATTATGTCCCTTTTAGACATTCGCCTCCAAATTATTTAATTGGAATAAAATCATCTGACTTAATGACAGGGAACTTCAAGACGTCAAAGATTGTAAATAATTACTATTATTTCTTTACATTTTATATAATATAAAATAGCATCTTAACAGCCTAGGATAAGATACAGATGACTTAATTTAATCAAGAGTTCAGTAAAGTATTACTTCACTTTTGAAAAGCTTGGCAAAGAATTAAATGTCCTATTTCACTACAACTCACACACATTATTTGTAATTGTATCATGCTTAACAGATACTTACTTTGTTCACACACATATAGCAAATATAGTCACAATTAAGTCCTGGTAGAGTTTATTTCATTTTTATGCATTGTAGACAACTATTGTTTACCTGTAAAAACTTCCTCATCTTTCATTCTCACGACGGACCGTCCAAATAAAGAGCTGGTGGGGAGCCCACGTAGAAGACATTCGCCTCTCAGGACTTGGACAAGAAGCTTCCAAGGATCACATCAACACGTTGGAAGCTGTGCATTTCATCTGGCGCTGAGACATACTCTCCATCTAGTCAAGAGAAGTCACGTCCTAGTCCCGTGCGACATCAGGTCGTCGTCCTCCCCCACAGCAGGGAGAACAGGATTCGCACCCTTTGCCTACAGACCGTCAAATGTCCTGGAGTGGTTTCTCCGTCATCGGATCACCCCTGACAGCCGTTCACCTTCGGGGACGACAACACCCTCGCAGATGCCCTATCGAGGGAGACATCCGGGAAGTCGGGGACATCGAGAGTCGGGGGTCGTCGGTGGAGTGGCACCGTTCAACCCAAATATGCAGAATAGTTTTCAACAGGCTGGAACCCCACGTGAACCTGTTCGCAAACCGCCTCACCGCCGCCCAGC
>JAMKCH010079969.1:0-106315 GCA_023653785.1 Ophioderma brevispina
TTCATCCTATAAACTTGAACAAAGGCCTAGAGCCCTGGTTATTTTTGCATTGCAGCACGCAACCGTATATGGCAAGCCATAAAGGCCATAACTTATTGCTTGCAGACGCGTTGCGAGAAAGTAGCAACGCGTTGCGACATTTCGGCAACGCGTTGCGACGTCGGGCCAATCAAAAGCGATTTCTTCTGTTACGTATTTCAAAAAATAACCCACAACGCGTTCTAGATACTTTGCAACGCGTTGCAAACATTCCACAACGCGTTGCGAGCTTCCAAACGCGTTGCAACTTCACAACGCGTTGCTAAGGTCCCAAGCCATAAGGGTCATAACGTATTGTCGCAACGCGTTGTGAGAAAGGTACACATCGCGTGGCGACATTTCGGACGCGTTTGCGACATTTGGCAACGCGTGCGACATTTCACACGCGTGCGACATTTCGGCAACGCGTTGCGGTGTAGCCAATCAAATCATGAATTCTGTGACGTATTTCAAAATATAAATCTCCAACGCTTTGCGACCTTCACACGCGTTGCCAACCTTCGCAACGCGTTGCGCAAATACGTTTGAACCCTTCTTGCCTTCACAACGCGTTGTTGAAGTTTACAACGTGTTGTGAAGCTAGCAACGCGTGTGAATGCTTTGCATACGCGTTGAAGGCCATAAGGGTCTAACGTATTGCCGCAACGCGTTGTGGATCTATTTTTTTTGAAATACGTCACGAAATGCATGATTTTGATTGGCCGACGCCCGCAACGCGTTGCAAAATAAGGGCGCAACGCGTGCTACTTTCTCACACAACGCGTTGCGGCATACGTTATGACCCTTATGGGCTTGTGAACCTTCGCAACGCGTTGCGAAGGTCGCAACGCGTTGTGAAGGTCGCAACTCGTGTGAAGGCTTGCAAACGCGTTGTGAGGTGCCACAACGCTTGCTTAGATTACTTTGCAACGCGTTGTGGGTCTCATTTTTGAAATAACGTCACAGAAATTCGTCATTCTAATTGGCCTACGCCGCAACGCTTGCTACTTTGCATTGCAACGCGTTGCTACTACTACTTTTCTTGGCACGCGTTGACGAAATGTCGCAACGCGTTGTGCATCGTTATGGCCTTTAATGCTTCCATACGTAACAGGCTGTAATGGATATTGAAAAAACTCATTCATGCCATTGGAGAACATAACAATAACAATTTAAACATGAATCGTGTGTCATCAGATCTGTGATTGACCCTTTCGACACTGGCCAGTTCTGTAGTACATAAATGTAAGTCAGTGGCTGTCAATACAAAGTTTTTTTCTTCAAATTCACTATCAGAATCAACTGATATTTGACAATAAAAAATGTGCAGGAGATGTATGAACCACATCATGACATTGTGCAAAGTTGTACCGCAGTGACCAAGCTGTCATGCGGGGTCTTCACGTTCTTTCACTATCAAAGTTCATCAAATTTGGCAACGTTTTTTAAAACCAATCATCGTCAATAATTTTCCAAAACTTACACTTAGATATTACAGATTTAATAACAACTTCTTGTTTGGCACCCGGGTGTTTTTATCGACTAAAGAGCACTTTTATACCTAATCATTTCCTCAGTTGCGCATGAAAATTTAGTCAATTCCTCCTGTGAGGCTGTGACCTACCTCGTTGACCTGTGAAAGTTCAACATAGAGATCCAAAAAACGTGTACACAATGACTTATAAAGATAGACAAGCGGATTCTCCACAACGGCGTAACCAAAACCAAGGTGCCCACAGTATTATAATGATCACACAAGCACTTCCATTAACATAGTTTTGGGCACCAACATATTTGGTTGACGTATCGTCGTCTTGAAGGTCCTTAAATGCATATTTATGAGACACGCCATATTTTACGTTTCGTCACACTAAGCGAGTGAAAACAACAATACAACTGATGCCACATGCTTTCACTCGGACTCAAATATCTCTTTTCCTAAGTAAATTTTACAGGGTCATCGGGAGACTTTTTGTGGCTTAGGAAATGCAGGATCTTTTTTTAGATGCATGGTTTCTTTCAAGGGGGATGGCCCGCTTTAAGGAATGAAGTTTTACATCTTGATAGATTGGCCTTCAACCCAAAAACCCATCGTGTAAAGTTCGCGCCGATATTTAATCCGTTTTTCATGTTGAGACCTAAAACCTGATTTTGTAAGCCCTCATAGATTACTGTGTAAACTTAATAGTGGTCGACCAATTGGGGTACATTTTCGTTCATAACTTCCAAACCAACATACTTTGTCCGTAAGATTTCATCATGGTAACTGAGAAAAATAGTAGCTTTTCTTCGATACCAAAATGGTTGACACACTTCCGGTTAAAATCTGGGGTCTTCTGGGGAGCAGGCTATTAGCGATCGGCCATCGACCTTTCCATCGTTTGGTTTTCGCATAATTATTGCAGAAAAATCGGCCGATCAACAGGAATACTCGGGAAAATGCAACACTTATACATAACGCGTGACGCACAGATTTGTAGGTGCGTGTGCTTGCCGCCTCAACAGTGACGACACGCGTAGTGCTTACGCAGCAACAACCAACGGCGCGCTGTGTATGAGAGAAATCGGTTACGGGCTTGGGCTATTCCACAATACACGGCGATTCCCCTCTGTTTAGTATTCTAACTCAATGCTGTACAGGAACACGTACAGTTCGCAAATCCCCAAAAAGTCTATGTATATCGAAACGGGGTATATAACCCGATACGGGTTATACCAGCAAATACATACCACTGTTGTGGAGGACACCGAGATCCAGAGGTTTAATATGGACTGAATGCTGTACAAAGAAAGCCCTCCTGCAAAACTGTGTTATGATCCCCGTTTCCAGTGCTTTAAGGCCAATTTTACGCGCTTTTTTTTTTTCCGGTTTTAGGTCGTCCCGATAGGAAAGACCTATGCAGCATGAGGGCATGCCGTGTTGTCGTCGGCGGCGGCTCTGTGGTCCGCGTCGTTTGGCGCTTTTCTTGTGAACAAAATAATCTGGAATCTGTAACTTCATGCGGGGCTGAAACTTGGTGGAAGGTGGCGGAGCTACAGATTCTCGCACTGATTCAATTTAACATATATATTCATTCTAATTACCTATTTTGCATATTAATTACATATTTTGCACAGACCTTATTTTCATGATTTTCATTGACCTTTTTCTGTTTGAATAAAAATATCTGGAGATCTGTCGTCATACAGGGCTGAAACTTGGTGGAACTGGAAGGGTGCGAGGCTATACAGATTTCCGCGAACTCTGATTCGATTTACAACATTATATATGCATTCTTAGTATCCCCCCCCCTTATTGCATAATACTTAGCAGCTTGGACCTATTTTCATGAGTTCTCATTGTTACTTTCTTGTGAACAAATATGGAAATCTGTACTTCCATACAGGGCTGGAATTTTGGTGAGAAGGGGTGCGAGCTACCAGATTTCTCGAACTGATTCCGATATCCAACAGTCTCTTGCATTCGAAGTGCCTAATTTGCATAATTAATTAGCATAATTTGACCTATATTCATGATTTTCATTGACCACTTTTTTTGAAAATATCTGGAGATCTGGACGTCACACAGACTGAACTTGGTGTCTCTAACTGATTCGATTTGGGTGTGGTCCGGGTAAATGGGGTGTGTTCGGGGCCTATGGTGGTGTGGTCGGGGGTAATGGGGGTGTTGGTCGGGGTATGGGGTGTGGTCCGAGGGCGGTCCGAGGGCCCGGTCCGAGTGTATGGAGATGTGGTCCGTAGTGAGTGCTCTGAGAGGGGTGTGGGCCTTTTGGTATTGCATAGGGCTGACACTTGTGAGGGTGTGGGTCCAGTAATTGGGGTTTGGTCTGGGGATATTGGGGTGTGGTCTTGGGAAGTATGGGTGTTTGCCCAGGTATTGGGTGTTGATTGGGATGTGAGTGTGGTCTGGGGTATGGGGTGTGTGTGGTCTGTTGGGTAGGGGTTTGTTCCAAGGGTATGGGCATTTGTCCTGGGTATGGGCCGTTGCTCTGGGGTATGGGAGGTGTGTCCGGGGGTATGGAGGTGTGGTTCCTGGTATGGGATTGTGGTCTGGTAGGGTGTGGTCCGGGGTATTGTCAGGGTGTATGGTCAGGGGTCGGTGTGTCGGGGTATGGAATGTGTTCCCTAGGGGGGTGTGGTCTGGAGTATGTGGGTGTGGTCGGGGTATTGCATAGGCTGACACTGTGAGTGTGTGGTGTTTGGTCCAGTATATGGGGTGGTGTCTGGGGATATTTGGGTTGGTCCTTGGGATTGGGGTGTGGTCTTGGTAGTATGGGTATTGCCCAGGGAACGGGTTGTGGTCTGTGGGTGTGAGTTGTGGATGGGGAGTGGGGCCGGGGTAATGGGGGGTGTGGTCCAGGTGTAATGGGGTGTGTTCCGGGGGTAATGGATATGTGGTCGTGGGTATGCTCTGGTATGGTTGTTATTGCATAGGGCTGCCAATTGTGAGGGTGTGGTGTGGTGGATCCATTGATATGGTGGTGTGGGTCATTCTATGGTTCGAGAGACTGCCATTACATATATCGGACGAACTATTGGGACCTGCTGTCCCTATTTTTTCAGCCATTTCAGGGTTTTTTGAGCTGCACTGATAGCAAATCTCTGGAATGGATCGTTTTTTTTTCAGCAATCCCAACATGGGTCCCTTTTTTGTGGTCCGCCAGCATAGCTGGCAGACCGGGCCACTTGTTCAATCCGTTGTGCGCGTGTATGTATGTGTATTGTGTGGTATGTATATGTGTGTGTATGTATGTGTGTAGTGTCAACTAAAATGTTAATTTTTTTAATGGAGCGGCCCACAGGCTTTATATTCTTTTGAATATAGTGAACGCAAAGCCGAGAACCGCCAATTTCTAGTTTATCTATATTTTTGTACAAAACGGGCTCAAACAGTGTCAAATAATATCCCATTTGTTTCTTAAAACTCCTAGATGGTACTGATTGAGAAAAATTGGAATCCGAAGATAACGGACTGCAACCGAAATTTACATAGCGTTTATATTAAAGGCGTGTTTCCGATCACTGTCCTGAAGGTTCCGCCTCCAAATCTCTTTCTTTCTAAGATATAGCTACAAATTTACTAATTACTTGGATATCCCACTAATTACTACACAGTAGTTATTATAGGCAGCTGTAATACAATAAATGCTCTCAAATCAAACGGTTTGATCGAATTTCGTGAAACTTGGAATGTTCTCAATATGCATAAACAGTACCAATTTCAAAACGGAATTCGAACATGGCCCCTGCACCTTTAATAATAAAAAAAAAAACATCATTGGTATACTCATTTAAGCAGTAAGTGACCAAAAATTGATAGACTACTGTAATTTAGAGTAGACAATTATTTTTGTGTGTGGTGTGGAGGTGGTGCACGGCATGGGTAATGTTGTAAACGTTTTCAAAGAAAAAAAAATTTCCCGAAACAGCGGCGGTGCCGGAAATGTTTTCGGGGGGGGGGGGGGTGTTGGATAAAGTGATTTGGATTGGGGAAAGTAAATTTTATACTAGAACAATATGCAATAGCAGAAGCGGAAATCAAATCAATTTTTCATGAAATTCCCTCGAACAAATATTTCATTTTTTTTTGTTTCAAAAGTGAAATGTTCATTTTTTTCTGGGAGGGCATTGCAGTGGCGAAGGGGAAATGCGGGGGAATTGAAGGGTAAGGTCGAAAGTTTCCCTAGCCCACCATCTGTGTTTTAAATAGATTTGTACTTTCATGACTTTACGTTAGAAGTATACAATAATTATTGAACACTTAAGTGTTAAAAAACTAATAAAATATTGCTTTTTGGTGTCTCGTTTGCTATCATTTATTAATGTTTACTCAATGGGCAATTCCAAAGCACTCTTTTAAATCTTAAGGTGCATGAGGGATTTTAGGACATCCATATATGTGTGTCTAATTATGTGCAATTGGATTTAATATATAGAATAAGACTCCAAGGCCCAATAGTAGCTCGCACCATGTATTTGGCTACGGAATGCCTTGAAAGTGAAAAACAAAGGCGATTTTTGGTTTTCTTAATTCAATATGAATTTTAGTGCTTGCTCCAAGAGTAAACTTTAAATTTCACGAATTTTTTGTATCAAGAAGTAATTCTCAGCTTAGTCTTTTCATATGAGGACATTTTTTGATAAAAGCAGTACATTAGTGCAAAGAAATCAGAATTTTAACATTTTTAGGGACACCCTGCCCTTTAAGGTGCAAACTCTTGTTGCGCATTTAAGATTTATACCATGTTTCTTTTTCTATATGATTCCTTGCTACTTTTTAATTCAAGTATTTACATAATCTAATAAATTAATCAAAATCATACATATTATAATAGCTATATGTTCCCTGGTCCCGCACACATATAAAACTGGCACATTTTCTTGAAAAAATAAAATGAATAAAATATCACCTAATTTCTGTTTTCCCAATATCATTGACTATGGAATATGTATATCCTTCACAAACGCATGAGCTAATAAAAAATACCCGTTGAAATCAACCACGTTCCGGGGTCATTTTCAAGCATCATATTGGGAAAACAACCTAAACTGGTTATTCAAATGACCCTTAATTATATTCCTCTTTTTGACCCAAACGAGGGTTGGTTGAAATTAACCTGGGGGTTATGTTCTTTTATCAAGACCTTTTGGCATCCCGATTAACAAAGATCTTACATGTAGGTAGTTTTCAAAAACATATGACCCCCCCTATAATCATTTTAACCAAAGGGTTCATTTTTTGCACAATCGGGGCCATTTTTTTTACAGATAACTGGGGGAATTTACTTTTTATAGTTGGTTTGGCATAATAGACGAGGGGCATGTTGTGTCAAAACTTTTACTCTTTTGGATTATTTTGACCCCGTATTTCGCGGATTTTTATGTGTGCAGCATTCAGACGGTTCTGAAAATGACCCTAACGGGACCATTTTTAGTGAAAACATACCAAAGGGAAGGGACCATTTTTTTGGGTGAAATTGTGCTATTTCAGAGAAAATACAGCCGTAATGATTCATACCGTAAAAAATTACAGTGCAATTACAGGAAAATACTGTAAAAAATTCCCAAAACTTACAGTATTTGGCTGTAAATTGGAAATACAGAACAAATACTGTACAAATTTAATATTCCAATTTTCCAGGCCCTATAATGACCAAATCTAAAAAACAGTGACGACTTTATTCGATATTTAATGAGGAAACAAAAACATCATACACTATATGAATTTTTCAAACTACCATTAAGTACTAAAATATACAGGGGAAATACTGTAAATTTTACAGGAAAATACTGGCAGCAATTCTGACCAACCAAAAACCACGAAATGTAGCTTTTTACAGGTTTTCATTCAATTTACTGTATATTTTACAGTTTGATGTAATTACAGTTACACAAACTGTAATTTTACAGTATATGCACTGCTAAAAAAAATTGTGGATAGGCTTACTAGTTAGGGTGTTCGTCAACGCTTTTTTATTCTCCACACATTCACAATCTCTGTCAAACTCACCATACAAATTGATGTTTTAGCGTTTGACTAAATTAATTGTACAGATACTGTAAATTTTACGGTTAATTGTTGGAGAATTGCTGCCAGGATTTTACTGTAAATTGTTACAGTATTTTGTACAGTGGATAGGGACCCTCATTTCTGGCGGTCTATAGCCGATTTTTGCATAAAGTCGGTCATTAAAAAAATTAAATCAGTATCTTACCGACAATTAGATCCCCTATACATGCTAGAGAAAAGTATTTCAAAAGTAGTCTTGCTATTTAATTCCGTTCGCAGGGACCGCGCTTACGTGTAAAATATTTTAGAACTCGGTTTTTCTTACAATAGCTTAACATAATCAAAAATCATCTATGACACCTAAAATCACCGAAATTTTAATACAGCTATAAATTGTTGAAAATTAGATGTTGGCATCCAAGGAAGTCAAAACGTGAAAGAGATTCATGTAACGGGCCATTGCATGAAAATGAATACCCTTTGCGGGAAAAAAAAAAAAAAAAAAAACCCCTGTTCTCAATATGTGAATAAATGATATACCTTTAATATAACCATTTAAAAACAAGACACGGGCTATTACTGCAAGAAGAAAAATTTACACACTCATTATTTTGATGATATGTTTAGGTTAAAGTCTTTTTATGTCAATGAAACCGTCACAATCAGAAGGTTGAACCCTTAGTGGGACTATAAAACTTGATTATTGGAATTGATACCCCAAGCGATAGTCCGCATTTGCAAGTAGTCTTTTTTTTTGGAACGAGCATGGGTATCTGATTTAAAATCCAAGACCCCCTCCCCCGGGCTGTAAACAAACATACTTTAGCTTGTAAGCCCGCTTGTAGCGCCATATCGGAAAATATTTCTGCCAAAATATTTGCGGATGAGATGAGAAAAATACACGCTAATGATTACAAAATCTGAGGATATTAATAGAGTGAGTGGTAGTGGTCGAGGTGAGGATTAGGTAGTGCCAAAACAAAACAAGACAAAATGATGACATTGTAAGCTTTAAAGTGACAGGAGGAGATTGTTTTTTTAGGATACGAATTCTCTCAAATTGCACAGGATCGATTGTAGAACACCTACCAAGAACTTTCCGAACGGGTTTATTGGACACACAGGTACAAAAGACAACAAGCAACCTTGTTTTGAACTGCCTGACTATCGTAATTGTCCAATAGAAACCTTGCTTGACGTTCTGTCGGCACGACAGAAAGTACTACATCATTATCGGCTTATTCACAAGCATTCCGAATATGCCAAAAAACTCAGCGGTTCGAAAAAAATGGGGGCGCTTCTTCTGTCAAAGGTGTCCTATGTCCTCAAAGAGACATGAGGGGAGATTCCAGAAAGAAGCGCCCAATTGTTCTCGAACCTAGTTTTTTTTACCTATTTGAATGCGTACCAATGTATTAGATCACACCTGAAGTGCATAAGCCGAATACGGCCGTCTTTATGATTCATAGATGATGATTAGTAGTTTCTGTTCGTGCACGACGAAAGTCAAAGCATGGTTTCTATGGGGGAACGATTACGATAGCAGGAAAGTTTCAAAACAAGGTTTGCGGTTTCTCTTTGCACATGTTGTCCAAGAACCTTCCAAACGTTTCTCGGTAGGTGGTCTACAACCGATCCAGTGAAATTTGAGCGAAATTCATATCAAAAAAATCTCTCCTGTCACTTAAACTTATTGGGCGGCAGTAGTTATAAGACCTAACTGGATTTAAACACGTTATTCGCCTAACCTTTTTTTTTCAGACATGTTATGAAATGTTAGTATTTATAGCATAATCATTAGGTTGTACAACCTTTTATCAAAAGTACAAATATAAAATGGAAACCGAGTATTAGGACATATTGCTAAAACAGAGGAAAACTTTCAGGTCATTTTAAAAGTGAGATTTGATTTGTATTCCCTGTAGTTGCTATGTAGTCCTACTAAAAAGTAATTTTGGGGCAATTTTTAAAAAAAAAAAATATGCATTTTTTTCTGCATTGTGTTTGTTTGATTTTGTGATTTTCTTTGTGATTGTTTTAGCATGCATCATGCCAAAGAATAATTGGAATTATAGAACCTATTTAAACGAATTCAACAGAGACATATCCACTCTTCCGACTTCTATGGGTCATAACTTTTTTTCGCCACGGGAAACATGTCTTCCGCCACGGATGACCTAGGGTTACTTTTGAAGAGGAATCGATTGCACTAGGTTAAAATTTTCCCCCGTCAGTCAAATTTTTCCCCTGAAGGGTTTTCCCACCCCTCCCTTTTAGCTCCTTAAGTGGCTAAGATACCACGTGGTCATTTTGTTTATACATCCCATTTGGTGGTATATAGTACCTTTTGGGATGCATAACAAATAAGATAGAGACTGCGATCCACGCACCCCGCTGCATGGATTGTCTTTGAATTAGGTCACCATAACAACATTGGGAGATTGGGGGAGATTGGCAGACGCACTAATTTCGCACCACCTCCTCTCGCAGTGTACGTGCGCAATATTCGCGCGTATCAAAGGCGTATTACGCGGCGGTATTACTCACAATAGCTTGCCTAGTTCGGGGGCCCACAGTTTTCAGTGACGATGACGTGACTTGTGTTTTAGTATCACTCTAAACATGCTGAGCATTTAAACATGCTCACATGCCCGTTCACTGGGGTCGTACGGTCGCACCTCCCCCACCCCATTCCACAAAATGGGGGGAAATCCACCTTTTTGCTGAATATTTTGATAAAAATGTTCTGACATTTAAGAAAATTTGACAGAAGTCTACTTGTTGGTGGTTATCTTATAAGAGTCATAATTGCGTATTTTTTGTTTTCTAAATGACCCAAATTTGGCCTATAGGCTATTCTAAATTTGGACTAGGAAACCTTTATAACTTTGTAAGGAAGATTTGGTTTTGTTTTGCTTATAATTAAAACATAGGCTTTAAAGAAGGATATCTTAAGAACGACCCTCTTCACCCTTGTTTATATAAAACATGTTCAATAATGTTATACAAAACATGTTCACTGTTTACAGTTTGTGTTTAAAGAAGGCCCATCTTCACCCTTGTTTACAAAATTGAGTTTTCGTAATTTCTCGTTGTATCCTTTAGAAAACGATCCTCTCATTAACTTATATTTTATTGAAGCCATCCACGACTTGTCTCAAAAATGTAAACAAATCGTGCCCCTTGTTTTTTCATCAAATTCTATTTTTTTAACACTGTTGTATTGGAAATTGTTCGGTAAAGACCCTGCAAATTGCTATAGGCGTAACACCCCTTGTCAATAAATGAGGATTATGTTGCTTTGTTTTACTAATAAAATTGGGATTCGACTTTACGGTCCAGACACGTGCAACATGGATCTTTAAGACTCGCTTTAGAATTCTTAAGTGTCTGTTTTTTTATCAAAAAAAGTATTAAGTTGTTGATATAACCTAACACTATTTTTAGATCAAAAGGAGATAATTTGGAAAAAGTGCTTGTGGCTTTAATTCGGGTTGACTGGAAAGAAGGACCTCTTTGAAGAATGACTCCAAATGCGACAAACACAATGAAATGGGTGCATGGTACGTGCCAATTTGTAAAGACGTTTGTTTGTAATATGGGAAAGTAAAACATTTAGGCCTAAATTGCTGGAAATTATAATTTTGAATTTGTGTTTGTTTTGCTGATTATCATAACATATTCGGGAAATTTTTTACAGGTAATATTTTGACAAGACTCTAGTCAATTTTGTGTTAGACACATTTAAAATGCGATAGGAAAATGTTTACAAAATATTTTCATTGCGGGAAACCTGGTAAATTCGACCGAAATTAGTCATTTCGAAGCCAGTCAGGGTTTCGGTTTTGTTTTATTTTAAAGTTTTGCGTTGTCGCAGCTGCAGGAGGAAAAAACCGCACACCGACGCAGAGAGGAACAATATGCGAGCGAAGTGGTGCGCCATGCCGTACCCCTCAGTTGATTCGGGCGCACTACAAGCGTTGGCAAATTTGTTGCTACCATCGACCGCTTCATACGCGCACGGAAGATCTCGGTCTCTATCTTCTTTGGCTATACGGCCTTTGGGGATGTATATAGCGCGCCCTCATTTACAGAAGGGTTATATTACCCCAAAAAGTAGATATCGAGCCGTTTGGGGGATGTGCTGTACTGACGTATGGGTGGTTGACGAAAACAGTTACAACGCTTAACGCTACGACTTTCATGATTTTTTGTTTTCCTGTAGACTGCATTGGTAAATGGGTGGTCTGAGAATAAGTAAGAAAGATGTGTACGGAATCACTTGAAGTAAATCGGGATTATTTTGGATCCTAATTTGAATGGCTATAACTTGTCGCTAGATCAATTGCCCATTACAAATCACGTGGAGGTAATGCTAGTTACAGTAACAAACTCACATGTAACTCAGGACTAGGTACTGATGATTTACAGAACGTTGCCATTAAATGACATAGCCATTTTTCCTGAACTCAGAGAAGTTCACTTTGCAGACGGATAAACTTATCTTTAATTTTATTTTACTCACCCTCAGGTACGTCCATGCAAGCATGATTATCATGTGTATCTCATGATTCATATAGATTGTTGAACTTGATTGTCCAATTTTCACTTACCTATTTCGGAAAAAATCGAATTTTTCGTCCAGTTGGGTACGTCATATTGCTTCGCAACCACCGTATCGTAGATAAATCGCAAGGACTCATGGGATTAGTATTCACGCCACTGGCGAACTACGCAATCGGGTTTTTGCCGCCAGTGATTTCTAATTTCCTTGACACGAGCTAAGCCACACCCTCTGCGGAGATATCTAGCCAAGTCGTCCGATCGCTCCTTCTTTTAACATAAATTGACTAAATGCCGTTTTTAACAAGGGTTTTCTTGTATTTTTTTTTTTGTGTGTGCATGTTTGTGTAATTGCTTCGAAGAGAAGTCTCTAGTACCAGTTCTGTCTTTTACGTCATTGATTTCTGTAGTGTGCGCACCTGTCACTCATTCCTCACGCGATCGCTGGTGTGTGGCCGTATTCATGGACTAGTCCGACATGGTAGCCAAGAATCACAAATTTAGCCGGCGTCATTGTTTTAATACAAAAGCAAGGGTTATTTATGAATGTTATGCCGATTTCAAAATTACCGATTATTATAACGCTACATGTAGCTCACTCTCACTTTTGGGAATAGGCCAACTTTTTTTTTTTTACTAGGAGCACGCATAAATACTTTATACCACATATACCGCATCAATTAGTCACTTTTTTTGTATGGGCTTGGCCGGGCAGCGTCTGAAATGTGTTGGAAACGGATTTTGTTCATCGGTGTGTGCATTTGTTTACCGTGTATACGACCTTTAACCACGTCATTTATGCTTCCGGTTTTCATTCGGACTTCAATTCTGCTGGTTGAGAAATCGCTCCCTCCTATTTCTTCTCGAATTTTACAATTTGTGATATCAAATTGTAAACAAATGGTATGTACAGTAATGTAAGCATTGCAAGAATTGACATAAATGCATGTTGAGTGCATATTGGCGGTATTTTGGTCTCTGTAACCTTGCAAAGTTTGAGTTCTTCAATACCGATGTCACTTCAATACAATGAACTAGGACATGAGAATCAGCTGTTCGATAATGACCATGTGCTAATTATAAATGGATTCGAATGTCCTAGTTACTAGGACTAGAGGTAAGCATGCCCAGATCATGAGATGACAAACATGACCAATTCGGGATGAATTGTCAGTATTATGCTACCAAATCCAACCAACATGCAGTTTATTCCTCGAGGCGCCAATTCATAATGTATGGTGGCGAGAATACTAATTCCTTTTTACCTCCCTCTAGTTGCACCTTTAGGCTTTATGCAGCTGATCATGATAACATATTGGCAAACGCTATTCGCTGGACTAGTCTGGCGAATTACTGTTTTGAAATCTATTTACCGGACAAACTTTCGTACTGGACTTATATTTCTCTTTACTCTAAAATAATATTGAAATTACCCAAATTACAAGCATTTGGGAAAGAATTTAGTATTCTGCCACAGGCTACGAATTCGGCAACGTTAATGGAATAAACCGCATGTTAAAGGTGCCGAATTTTAAGTGGTGGCAGAATACTAAATTCATCCCAGCATTTGTTTAGCAGTTCCTTAAAACTTGAAAAATGCCATCTCTAAATGCTATGAAGTGCTACCACAAATGCTAATGCTTACACTTAATACAATGGTAATTGCTTAACATTTGTAACTTTCCAACTGCTTTCAAACTGCTTATAAGCATTTGTGGGAGCCCAATTATTTAAATGAGTTTAACCCTAAATGCTTTCAAACTGCTAGCATCAACTGCTAGCATCAACTGCTAGCATCAAATTTTTTAAATTCCAGAACCAACTAGCACCCAATGCCTAAATTAGCAATGAGCCTAAAAACTGCGGAGAGTTTAACTTTAAGTCGATCCTTTGTCTCGACCCCACACTCACCGGGGTCAAAATCTGCAAAATATTTTGGCCAACTTTTCTATTATGTGAGAAGCTGACACTGGCAGGAAAGAAGTCAATTACATTACCTGATATTAATTAAACTGCACTTGGAAAATATGGAGACATCGACAACTTTGGGGATTCATTTTCAAATCCTTTAATCTCATCTCTTGATGATACGAACATTGTGCTGTCCACTTTTTCTACTCTAATGCAAACATTTGTTAGTTTGAATAAGGTAATAATTTGCTACAGATTGTTAATTTATAAAAACACAAAACTATCAGCACCTTATTACAATAAGCACCTGGTGACACAAAGGAATCACAGCTCTCATTCTTAATTTCAAAAATAGTATACAGGCACATAATTTGAAGTGAGATAAGGACATAATTCCACTTTTGGAGAAAATGAGATCTTAGATTTGGTATTAAAATTATCTTCACCTCATTGAAGTCGGTGGCCAATTGAAACATGAAAAATGTCATTGGAAATGGCACTTTCTAAATATCTTTGCATAAAAATATTTCTGAATTTGCTCATGCCAAACCAAAGTTAGAACTCATTTGAATAAAAACACCCATTTTCCTAGCTGCACACATTTAGGCAACTTGCAGCAATTACTATTTAGGCCTAATCAAAGTGTTGACATCACATTTCGACTGGTTTGCAACATTTATTGTCAAAATGAAAAATTTTGGTTTTATACTGCTTACGATCATCAACCATAGCAAATAAAATTTTAAAAAATCAATCAAATGCTGACAACATGTAAATGATAATATTATTCTTGGATCGCCCATGTCTCTTGCACTGTTTCGTTTTGGTGGACGTCTCATAAAAGAAACACCCCAGTGCATGTTATCAGTTCTTGAACAACCATAATTACAAAAGCAGTTCCTATTTCTCTTTCTAGATCATATTAAAATATTATTGCACTCTGATTAATTGAGATAATATCATATTACACATGCACAACTTATTATAATTCAGGAAGGTTTGCTTTGCCAGCTTTGCAAGCCTCAGTATACATCCATGTATCGTAAGGAATTGGAGATGATTGAAACGCTGAACTTCACCTGGACTCTTAGTTCTTACAGAAACTTTGTTGCCATGAATGTGCGCTCTCGTGCACTAATTTGTGGAGCCACATTGGTATGAAAATCCGACTGACGTTTGACAAGTGACGCATCATTCCCAGGTGTTGTGGTGTGCGTCATACAACTGATATGTGATGAAGAACTCATTTTAGAAGGGATTTAGGCCATCTAAAATGTCAGTCATGTTGAAAATTTGAAGACGTACAGGGGCGGATTTAGAGGGGGGGCGCCCCTGGCGCGCGCCCCCTCTATTTTTTGCAGAGCACAGGGCACCGGGCGCCGTATAGAGCGCCGGGCGCACAGTAGATATATATATAAAAATGACTTTTTATGCACAAGGCGCCCATTAGATCTCTAAGAATGATGGCACAGGGCGTCGGGCGCCGTGTAGATCTAGCTTTGTGGGCGCCCAGTGGACGCAGTACGCCCCCTCCCTCCCAGCTTTTCAGAATTTCGAACCGACAGGGAAAAAGTACACGTCTACCGGCGAGCAGAGCGAGCCGGAAAATTTGGCGCCCCCTCTATTGAGAAATCCTGGATCTGCCCCTGACATATACAATCGTTTGTATTATGACTATATGGGTCCACGACCATATAATTTAGGGCATATAGGGGAGAAAAGTAAAATTACCTTTGCCATCGATGTATGCCAGCGACAAGGCGTTAAGCCTTAACAATAAAGTTAAATCATTGGGTGTAATATTGGGTATGAAATAACAATTTCCAAGGTGATAGACAATTTTGAACAGTGCTTAAAAACATGCATTCGGCAAGTTGTAGGACTTGAAAAAAAAATAAAAATGCGTCCGATTTTGTTTAAAAGCGGACCAACAAAGCAGGTAAATTCATAGATGATTTGGATCCAAACACATTTAGGGGTCGGAAGCAGGAGCTAAATGTTAACTATATAAAATACACTTAATAGTAGTACAATTGTATATTGTCGAGGGACCCATATTAAGCATAAGACAGGATTTTTTATTTATTATATCGTTATAAGGAACCTAGATTTTATGCAGTATGACGTTCGGGGAATTGACGTAGCGGCACAGCGCTACGTACGACCCGCGATCTATAAGCTACATATTTCATGCAGATTTGACGCAGAATGGCTCCACTTCGTGAGATTTGTCGATCCCGATTTATAGGATCCCTGGTGAACCATACAAAAAATGAGAAAAATTATGCACCTTTAAAGGGGAGTGGATTGTTACGTCGTTAGTCTTTGGGACCCCCCCCCCCCCCCGATTTACCCGGACAAGTAGTATTAATTTGAGATCGGAAAAGCAATGAACAATTATAGACCGCCGTTTTAGTGGGTGTAACATCAATTAGCACAAAGTGTATAGGGCTTTGCGATATGCATATTGCTTTCTACATTCAAAACCGCAAGTTTGCTTTCCCACGGTACTTTGATGGGGAGGAGTATGTGCAAGGCCAGGCTCTCACATCATTGTAGAGAAAAACAAGACATAAAATCAGAAAAGCACCTTTAACAGGCGCGGATCCAGGGGGGGCGGATGTTTTATTCTGCAAAATCTTGCAAAATCAGCCCATTTTGGAAAGTTTCGGGAACAAGTTTCAGCCTTCAGTCCCCGGTGGAATTTTGAAGTTTTTCAAATCATGGATCCGCCAGTGTTTAAATAGTGCTGCCGGCTGACACTACACTCCATGCCTCCCTGTATGACTCCAGTACAGGCTTTATAATCTAGCTCATCAGCATGATGAGCTAGATAGGCCTCGACATTCACAAACTTTACTCTGTTTATTTTTAAATATCAAAATGGACTTACACTTAAAGAATTGTGACGAAAAACTTGAGCCACTAGACTGACTAGTCGGGGACCTATGGGGATGAATTCAGTATTCTGCAACCATATCCTTCAAATACATGTTTTTTATTCCGTTGAGGCTGCCGAATTCATAGGGGGGGGTTGGGCAACAATACGAAATTCTTTCCTTGTTGAAAACTAAGCTGATTCATTTCAGGGTTTGCACCGGCGTCGGGCTTGGTACTTGGTTTGGTTTCCCCATAGTCTTCAACCAGGGAATTTTACAGGAGCTGGATTCTACAGCGGCGTTGGACGCGGGGGGGCAACGATTACTTTCTTAAAAAAGTTTCTTTTCGGATTTCAAATTCATGCATGAGCTGTCACCTCAGCCTCATTCCAGCTTAAAGGCGCATTGTATAGGCCGAAAATGTGTGAACATCTGAGATCAGGTTAAATAATTAACATTAACTTATAGGTACCCCATATTATTTAATAATTAAAGCTTTAAAGGTGCAACAAGAGATTGCAAATCAACTGGTGTGTCCCAAAAAAATGGAACATTTGATTTTGGCACTGGTTTTAAAGGTATTTCGTGATTTCAGCACCTTCTGTTGTATTTCATAATCACTTAGATAGCCTTGAGAAAGCTGATTCCAATTTGAGCCGGCCCAATCTTGCGTTTTGTGTTATGGAGGCAATGCTCGTTTCCCACGGTCCCATAGGCTACTGTGCGGTAATTTCTGTCCGTTTACGGACAGAAAATACAAAATTGCGAATTTCTTACAGATGCGACCGAATTTGTACGTAAGATTGGGCACACGTGGATTACTAAGGCTAACGGTTCAGATGATATAAAAATCTCAACATCTTTTAGGTAAGTCGGGGAGCCGAGGCTGTGGATCACGAAATGCCTCTTTAAAGCTTTATATCAAAAATATCCCCATCTGTAAGGATTAAGCTGAGAACTGTTTCTTTGGTACAAAAATTGTGAAATTTCTAATTTTGTATAGGAGCAAATACGAAATTCAGCCTATGTTTTCTATTGAAATATAATCATATACAAATCACCATTTGTTTTCATTTCCAGTTATTTCTGTGAACAAATAAAAGGTAGGGAATCTATTGAGCGTCTATATGAAATCATTACATATCACAGAAAATATGGATGACTTGAAATCTCTTGTTGCACCTTTAAAATTGGACAAAACTCATGAAATAAAATAAAATATACAAGATACTTTCATACGCTATGAATATGGAGACGGGCTTTCTGAGTCTGTAGTAGCACGTAGGAAAACTCGCGGTGCAGAGCAATCGTGAAAATAATGCATGGCTGGATAAATATGCAGGGTAATTATACTTGAAATTTATAGATGGCTGTATAAAATAGCATGTGTAATTTTTGCGGGAATATCTCCTGATAGTGTAGATGATCTAGTTCTTAAAGCTCAGTCACCATCTCTTAGTTGTCATTGTCATTGTGACTGCATGTTGCACACTGACAGTCATGATACTAGGCTAGTTGCTCTGGCTTTTTCCGCTACGATAGCCCCTACTATCTTCTCTCCCTAAGCCATTCAAACACCGGGGTCCACTGTGCCACAAAGTCAAAAATTTTGGTATACTTACAGTCCTTTTAAATTTATGACACGAAATCTGTGCATATATGAAAACTTTGATGTCTTAGCATCCCTACTAAATCAAATCAAATACTACTACTAGCTCGATTTTAAAAATGCTTAAATCCGTGAAATGTTGACGCTAAAAAACACAAAATGACCGAAAAATTGAAGCTAAACACAGTCGTCTCCCACTTCCGGGTGTATGTTTGTAATTTATTGATAATCAGTTAAAATAAGCGCGCTCGTGCCTATCTTGATCGCAAAAATGAAGTGATTTCTCCCCAGTGCGAATTCGTCACGGTTTGCAAAGGTGGAGAATTCTTACCATTGTGATGTATCACTAGCATTTTTTTTGCCTTGAAATGCATTAGATTTCGTGAGTTTTTGTTTCAAATATATGTTTTTTCTTACAAGTTAACAAACACATAAAAGCATGAAATCAGAAATCCCATCCTATAGTAAATTTGTAATTACAAATGGTTCCAGCTGAGTCTTTTCTTCCTAGAGAAAAAACCCGAATTTCTGTTGCGCAATCGGGTAAGCACTAATTTAAAGGCCCTGATAAAATGTCCTGTTTAATCATTCATGAGATGTCAATTACAAGCTGTACAGCATAAAAGTGTATCCAATGAGTGATATTAAATACAGCATGTTTTCATCACAGGAATGAGTTTGTAAATTGCAATAAGTATAGAAAATCAACTTTGTGTATTACATATCTCGTCTGTGTCATAAATTTGACTTTGTAGTAGAGTGTCAATGAGAAAATATATTCTTGCATAAATATCTAGCAGATTATCCTTGCACAAAGTTGATGTTTGATCTTGTAGACTGATTCCTACATTACACTGTCTGTACATGCAAAGATTGAATATCGCCTGTTTTGAAAAGCCTTAAAATGTGAAACAATTTTGACACAATTCTAAAGGTGAAAAATACAAGTGAAATGATATCAATTTTCGGTTCGTGTGGTGAATGTAAATATTATTCTAGCTCCAAATAAGTATACCGGGTACTTTTAACCCTTTATTAAAGTAAAAATATTCTAAGTCCAAATAGGTATATTTTAGATACATGAAGGGACAAATATCCAAATATTCACAAACTTTCGCGTCCTTTCACTTTTAGACTACGCCTGCAAATTTCAAATCTTTGACTCTTTCTTTGTCTCATTGATAGTAATCTTTTAATAAGAAAACAAGCAAATAATATTTTGATCTTTGTCTTCATAATAGGTTATTGTTTATTTCAATTATATTAATGTTTATTGTATTGTTTTTAATTGTATTTCCACAGATGTATGAATAAAATGAATTTTACTTGTATCTACATGTCCTCTCACCATATAAAATTGTTGGTAAATCTTTATTCATCCATGAAATGCATAATCACCTTTTAAATCTTCAAAATGCTTAAAAAATCACCAAATGCTAAATATCTGTGAATTGGCTTAACACTGAGAGTTTGTTTCAAAATGCTAAGACACTTAGAAAAATTTCCACCAAATGCTTATACACTCTATAGAAATTTATACCAAATGCCTATACCTTAACAATATTTTTTGTGAAATGTTAAAAACTGTTAGAATTGTTGACAACTGCTAACACACTTAGAAAATTTAAGCCAATGTTTAGATCCATGAACTGTTAAAGTGAAGTGCTTAGAGTCAAATGCTTAGATATACACTTAGCAAGTTCATTAACCTTGCAGCAGAATTGAATATTATACTAGCAGTAATGCTACCAACTGGCTTAGCAACACTACCGTCGTAGTCCCTTAAGCAGTTTAAATGCTTCCTAAAATGTTAAGCAAAATGCTAACTTAGCATTTATTTGGTTAAGGGGAAAAGGCCAATGGTTGATTCCGAACCTGTTGATACCTGCTTATAAATCGATGCTCTTATCCACTACCCTAGCGAGGGAGGATGTGTGTGGTGATTGATTTTAATCCTACAGAAGCTTTTCGGAATAAACCGATAATACTATTGTGATATTAATCGATATACTATATAATATCAGCGCCCGCATAGTTTGTCCCCGGTACCAATAGATTTTCACAACATATTCCTTTCGGCTCCGCCGGACTAGTCCTTCGCATACGTCACTTCCCTAACAATTTTCATGGTCTTTCCCTTCTAACGTATGATTGTATTTTGGCATTTATTTAAAAGACTTGTGTATTGCTAGTTTAAGGCCCCATAAAAAAAATATTTTTGATTCACGTCCGGAGACCTCTCTCGAAATTTGATGAAAGGGAGGGACTTTTTTTGACCGCGATTGAACTATCAATCATGAGCAACCTACAGGGTAATGATAACATATTTTCATGTTTTAACTTTCTAAAGTCTGAAATTGTATTTTGCATTTAATAGACCTTGTGTATTGTGTTACTTTGCGGGCTTAATAGTTACTCTGACGTAGACTCTACAATGTGCCATCCTCTCTGGGGAATGCAAACCTCCAAATTTACTCCTAAAATAATACCCATACCCAAAAGGGGTTGTGGTTCCCCCCCCCCACCCCCCCCCCCCCCCCCCCGTGGGTGCCATATTTACCCAACAGGCCCAGCCATCCCATCGTTTTCCGTCTCTAATTTGGCCTTCTACCATAGGTTGGTATTTTTCTGTATACTCTTTAAGTATTGAGCTAACTCGGTTTTTTTCAGGTCTATTGTTTAATTTTCACCTATATAGAACCGTTCATGCTCCTTATTACAATACTTATACTCCTCACCCTTGTTTCCCCTGGTTTGGATGTATTTAAAGGTTCGGGAGGAGCCCTTTTATTTGGTACTTGTGCCCGACGTTCCGAGTGCATAATTTTACACCGTTGCGTTTCACGAGAAACCGCCGCCATATTCCGCTCCCTGGATTTCCTTTCCTTTCCTTATTCCCCTTTCATCCTGTCTCCCTTTGTACTTAACTTCTTTTTTTTACACACAGTGTTAAAGGACAGTTATATATTAGTTTTGTTCAGGGAAATATTTTTTATGTTTTTGGGCTTTATATCTTTCCATTAGTGTTCACGTTATTGATCATATTTACATGTTGTTATTTCCCCATTACTATACTATTGGGATATTGTTGTTGAATATTCGTGCGACACGGCTCTGACCATTGCGATATCGTCACACATCGAGCGGTCAGCATATGCATGGTGAAGGTAAGCCGGGTAAGTCTTTGATCGGTCCTCAAATCAACCCCCAAAACCTGCAACGTCAAAGCCTCGCTGCAGGGAATCAGGTGAACAACCATAGCTCCGAGACTCAAAGGGTCTGGGGGCCCGATTTTCCGATCGCAATGATTCGTATTCTCTTCACAAGCAGAGCCATCGTTGCTGAGCTTCGACTCTTCCCCCCGACGACACTTTTGTCGAATTTTCGGGCATTTTTTCGTCCGAGTCTTTAATTCGGTTTACCCCAAACCCTCTCGGCTTAGCCTAGTTGTTGGGAATGAAGGTAAATAACGGAGCCGCCTGGAGACGCTTTAGGTCTAGGGCCCGATTTTCCGATTGGCGAGAATTCGTGTTAATCTCTTCCGAGAGAGCACGTCGTCGCTGACCCTTCGGCTCTTCCGACGCCTTTTTCTGTCCGGCTGACCTCGGGTTGTGTTCCGAGTCGATGGTCCCTGGTTGTACCAGTTTCCATCACTTCTTTCTATTGCGTTTCTCCGAGTCTTTCCAGTGGCGACTCGGGGGGAGTTTTCGGCCACCCGTTATTCGTGTTTTTATCCACTTCCCTCCCTCCCTTGCGTTCAGAGATAAGCAAAGGATCCCCGGAAGCGATAAGGAGGGGGGTTAATGTATACTAGAGGGTGGGGAATGAGGCAGGAAGAGAGAGCGTGAAGGAAGGTAACGTGGTATGGCGGTGTTGGAGGGGGGAGGGTGGAGAGGGGAGGAAAGTGGAGGGAGGTGGAGGAAAAAAACAACCAACAAAGTGGGGTAGTGGGAGCAATAGGTGGTTTTTGGGGGGGTGGGCTGGAGGGGATGGGGGAAGTAGGACACGATTGAGGACGTGAGGTATCAGGCCCTTCTTTTCTTTTCTTGAGAGTGGGTGTGTCACCCGCTTTAGCAATTGTATTGCCACAATAAGGTTTTCGGGCCCCCGAAGATTTCCGATTGCCTCAGGTACTTTTCGGTCGATCCGCAGTGAGTTGTAATCGTCCGAGCCCAATCTTTGTAACTGCTCAGCGCCCCGGTAAATTTTCCCTTTGTTGCAAGAATAACCTTGGGTGGGTCTGTTATCTTCGGGTAAACCGTTTCTTCCGTTTTCTTTTTCGTTTCCTACCGTTTCTTCCTTTTTCTTCTTCCGAGGTTTTTCCGAGCAAATCCTTCCCGCGGGAAGTGTTTCGGCAGCCCTTCTCTCGCGGTTAACACTTAATCAGGGGTGGATTTCTTTTTTTTTCTGTAACGGGCCCCGTCCGGGCCAGTTGAAACTAGGAAACCTACTTGCCCTGCAGTGAATTCACTGGCCCAAACATTTTTTTTTTTTCCATGCTATGGTCATTAATTTTCTTCTCTTTGCTTACCCAAATTAAAACTTTGATAATTGGCCCAAATGTCAAAAAATAGGACATATTTGAGCCCTCAGTCCTGAGAATCACTCAACTTTGGGTTGGTTGTACGGCGCAAAAAAGCTGAAAAAAAACCTCTTCAGATTTCAACTTCATAACATTGACTTTTTGAATAATTTTTGGTTCCAGAATTGATTTTTTTTCATATATTTGCTGGAACTGCATTTTATTAGGAGGTCAAATTTAGAGGTTGTGGAGATGAATAACTGGCAAAATTTCCCCCATGGAGCTAAATCTGTGAGTTGTGGCAAAGTAAGAGGAGCCTACAAAAACTACAAGAGGGCGAACTGGGAAGTCCCTTGACTACCACTACCCATTCGCCCAGTTCCAAATCAGTGCCACCCCTCCTCGTTCTTGGAGATTTATTTTGCCCGAATTCCATGCTTCCGGACGCATATTTTTTCCACCTCGTCTCATAGAGGGGGCGCTATTAAAAATTATTATGTGTGGCGCTTTTATTCCGTTAATGTTTATATTGAAGTATTAAAACAAAAGCACGACTTCCCTAACTTCCTGCGGCTTCGGTATTTCATGGGCGTTTGTTCCCCTTTTGGTCGCTCGTCTTATTATCTAATGGTCGTGGGTTTTTTTCCGAATCCCACTCCAGTAACCCACTTTAGTTTTATGATTTTATTTGTATTTTAAGAGTTGGAGATTTGTAATCCTAAAAACATCAGAGTTTGTGGGATTGAAGTAAAGAAACAATATGAATATCTTCCTTATGAGATAATAAAGACTGGTCATGGCCCGGAGCAAATGATTTTCGGGCCAGAATCTCCGCCGTGCCCCCTCCTTCCCCTGAGCTTTGTAGCTGTAAAACGGCGGTCCGGAAAGTGTGGGATTCTGTGTCACAGACTGCAAAAGATATTATCTAATTAGTACTGCGCGAGAGATACGTTTTTATCAGTCCCTTGTCATAGCGAAGCATGCAAAATGAAAACTAAATCTCAAATATCTCCAGATACGAAAGGGTTCTATGGAGATTTTTGAATCAGAGGGTCCCTTCGACTATGTTTTGTTTTTCATCAAGATGTATCGTAATTGGGTCTGAACCTATAGAACCTAGCGAGAATTTAAGTTTTTTGGTCGGGTACTTTTACTTCGGTGCTCACCTCAAACACGGAAAAGTGAACACTCCATCGCTTAACGGGCCCATCCCTTTTTCCCACATATGCCTTTCGTATTATTTTAGTCCTTGAGATTTTCAAACGCGGGTTTCAATTTTACGCTTTCAATTGTAGAACCAGTATAATCGTACTTACCGGAACGGACGCCGTATAGAGCTTGTCCAATTTTTTTGTCTAACCTTTTTTTTGCATTTACTTTACACTCATTTTTTTTCCATCATCTACATTTGTCTTTCATCACAAGCATTGCAAAATTAAAATTGATAAATCATTGACAAGATGTTTACTCCTCATTCTACTAACAAAACTAAATTATTGCACTCAGTTTGTTCAGTTGCCTTTTGGGAGATCTAGCTGGGGAAACCTCGGGTCCTTTCTTTACATGTCGCTCTTTTGCATCTTTTTATTAACTATACCGGCTCTTTTCTATCATGTTTCTTTGTAGGGCCTGGTCCACTGTACGGTTAATGCTTCTACTGAACTAGCGGTTGAATGCCAAACTTCATCGACATAATTAATTTTTCCTCACTCCAAGCCATATCCTTTATTTGCCTTTTCGCTGCTGTCACCAATTCACATTCACTTCCACTAAGTCAAGAGCCTTTTTCCCCCAACGTTAGCATAATGAATCCAGGAGAAAAACGTTTACTGCCAATAGGCCAACCAAGGCACTCCCACTTCCCAAGACCCTCATTGCGTAGATGGTGTCCGGAGGAAAGGGGCAACCCACTTGGAAGATATTGCAGCAAAAAATCCGGGAAATTTTGAGGCAAAATCACCGTTTTTTGACGCTTACACTCCGATTCGGTAGAACGATTTTTTTTTTGCCTTGACCCCCCCCCCCCCCCCCCCGGGCTGACTTTCCCTGAACCGGCTTTTGCCCCCCCCCGCCCCACCCCCGAACCATCAATGCTGCCTGAGAAATGTCGTCGGGCCACGTGCCCTGGCGCCGCCTTTAAGGGGGTGAAAGCCGGGCGGGGAAAGCGGGCAATTATTTATTGGCAAATAGCTTGCAATGATTCGAAAAAAATAAACTTAATTGTATAAAGGGTTCTAATTGTAAAATAACTCTTTGCCGAGGAAAGGCGTGTCCACTATCTCCATTGATGGCAATAATAATCATGTTATCAGGCTAGCTGGATATTCCAAGTAACATTAAACAATTTAAGGCCAGTCTTTAGATTTATCGAAATCAACAAATCGTATAGGCTCGGTGTGCGTATCAGTAATGTTACAATCACATATGGAAGAATGAAAAATGGCCCCATGCTTTAAAAATGGACATTCTTGTTTTCCTTGAGCAACCGAGTTATAATTTACATTAGAACCGATCAAGATTCATTTACAGTTAACTGTTCTTGCGTAATGGTGCCGCAACTATGGATTGCATTATTTTAGTCTTCTGGGTAAATGACCCTTTTTTCAGCCACTTTTTGTTATAGTAATCTTTTTCCAATCTTAAACAATTTCTTGAAAAGAAAGTCCCATCTCCTCAACCTGAAGCCACACATTTTCCAAATTTGCGAAAAAAAGGTCAAAATTTGAAGAAAAAAATGGCAAAATTGTCACGTTTAAATTACTCTTTGCATGGTATAGCTATGGGGTCCCTTTTTTTTCGACAACATCAACTATAGATCTAGGCCCTCTTCCCAGATCCCCCCCGGAGCACGTAACGCGTCCGTCCCTACCCAAACCAACTTGAGACCCACCACGGCCATATCAATATTTTTGTCATATACTCCCTTAATTAAAACCAAAGATTGAAAATCAATATTCAAGATTGGGATTGAAAGAAGCTTTAAAAGTCCTTTAATTCATCCTTTGTAACACTTCGCAGGTCCCTCTTGCAAAATCAAAACATTTTCCTAAAATTACAACTTTGAGGTGATTGTTGTTTTTTACCCTGCTGTTGTTTTGTTTTTTATCTCTTCTTTTTTATCCCGGGCGGGGGGGCATTCCACATATTCTGAAATTGGCTATGGGCCTCGCGCTTTCCAACCAGGCTTCGGTGACAGAGGACTGGTAAAAATGTGGTCCTTTTGTGTGAGAGACCACCCAAATGCCCCCCAAAAGAGGGGTTTTTTTTTTTTTAAAAATTTGCAAAATTCTTCCAAAAATTTGGAAGGTCTTTGGGTGAGATTTTTTTTGAAAAATTTTCAAAAAATTGGTTCTTTTGCTAAAGCATTTTTTAAATTTCCCCCCTATTTCCCCCTAAAGTATGGGTTCCCTTTGCCAATGGTGACAATGGTAACATTTCAAAAAATATTGTGGTCTTTTGGTGAGTTTTCAAAAAATGTGGTCCTTGGGTGACAACGTGTGGGCTGAAAAGGGGGTCTAACAGCCTACATACTATCACTTCCAAGATGGGAGTGGCCCCCCCCCCCCCCGGTACACTGGATCTTTTTACGTAAATATGGCTAAATGACACCTCCCCATTTACAAATACTTAGCCGATGTTGGCAGAAGACTACGCGTGTAAAACCGATACGGTTGTTTTTAGAGTGCACCCCCCCCCCCCCCCCCGGATTATTCCGAGGCGCCGATGGGAATATATCCGATCAAACCGCGAGTGGAAATAATGAAAAGTAAGTACATTGCAAATTTTTTGCAAAAACCGGGCAAATACTATCATTTTACAGGTACTCTGGCCATTAAGTGTTGCCAACAATTATAAATTATGTACGCTGCGAATATGTGAAATGTTGTGTTAAAACTTGTTTTTGATTTAAGATTCATTATTGTATGCTGTAAAAATAATCCGTACAAACAATTAAAACATATTTTGCATGGAGTATTTTATTATGATCTTGATGTGGAGAGTGGGCCGTCCACAATTCAATCCTTTTTAACGGTGCATTCTCTAAATTTTACAGTCTCTTATAAAATATACGACATCAAAAACCTGTAAAGATATAGCAGTGCGTTTGAATTGAGAATTTGAAAAAGCTGTAATTTAAGGGTTTTTGGCCTGCTGATTTGCTGCCAGGAAACAAGTATTCCCTACAAAAATCAGTTAATTTTTTTCATATTAAGTTTAGTATATAATCGCATAATTGAAAATTCATATTATTATTCGTAAGAGTACAGTATTTTGCTTTTATTTCCAATTACATTACACAACCCATACTGTAAGTTTTCTAATCATTTTTTAGAGTATTTGCTGTAAATTGCACTTGTCCCAGTGTGATAGTACCACATTATGACTAAATTGCACAATTTCATACACCGTCATTTCATGTTGCCCTGTCCACCCCCCCTTGTAAAAACATAGAGAAATATTTTTGCAGTCATGTTGCAAGAATCAAAATACAATGCTTTCAATAAAAAAATCCAACAAAACATAAGATTAATTTTTTTTCACTTCCAGCGGGTGGTTTTTTCCTCTCTCTTGGGTGTCCGTTTATTTTGCTGATCTTTTTTTGATAAAATATGACCAATGAAACTCGGCCCCTTTTAAACACGATACATGAAAAACCGGTGAATGACAGATGAGGATTAGCGTACACTATCATATTTGTGACAGTTTTGAAGCCCCCCGCCCTCCCCCCCCCCCCCGGTGTTGAAAACTCTTTCCATGTTCAGCCTTCATGGACGATCATTTAATAGACATTAAAATCGACGTCCAAGGCGTTGGTTGCCTGCCGAAATCAATTCCCTGCGAAGCTTATGGTCCGTAGTATTAAAACTCCAACATTTACAATTGCCCAGTGTGTACAGTCGCCGACCTATTTCAGATACCAGGCCCTAACATGTTGACAAACATTGCTGTTAAGTTCTGGTCTATAAGCTCTTACAGGGCCGTACGCAGGATTTATTTTTGGGGGGGGGTGCGGGACTTCGAAAAGTGGACCTTTTTTCCTAAAAGTGGACTTTGTTGGTAAAAAGTGGACCTACCCCTCTAAAAATGGTCCTTTTTGGGACTTTTTGAACATTTTACCACCAAAAAGGTGGGATATGGCCGTGCTGGGTCTCAAAAAGTTTAGACCTTTTAGCAAAAATTTCAGCAAAAGTGGACTTTTTTCCCCGTTGTGGAATTTTGGTGGGGGGGTGCGCCCGCACCCCCCCCCCCCCCCCCTGCGTACGGCCTAATCTCTTTTACTTTGGTTTGTTGGTCATCGCGTAGTTTATCCAGGCTTTCATGCCACATTTGACACCAAAGAAATTGAATTTGCATACACACGTTAGTCCGTGAAGTACCAATGTTTTCTGTCGTAATATGTACACCAGTACCACCATGACATGTACTTACTTAGCCCCCACGCGATCAGGCCTACACGCGATAATGTCTTGACTGAACAAAAGGTCACGATTTTTTGCCACCAAAATAGTTGGTGATCATTAGGAAATCTTCAAAGAAATAAAATACGTAATCTAAATCCAAATTCTTGACTGTTTTGCATAGGGCCTTCGTGTTCTCTTTTCATTCACCAAGAAATAAATAAATTTACATTGAAAATAGCCAAAGGTCAAACTCACTGGCGTATGTCATAAGGCCATGGTGGTCCTTGAACTCGCCAGCCCAAAAAAGGTGTTCTGGTGACGTTTTCCAATTTCAACTTGAATGAATTGATAATAGGTCCGCCATCATGAAGGTATGCTATGATTTTTGGGTCTCATTTTAAGCTAATGAATGCACCTCAGCCCTGTAATGGGATACTCTTGCGTTTTTTAATGATGACACTGGGACTAAAGTTCATGATGGGTCAGGGTTGTGGAGGCCGGGTCACAAAAAAAAACACGAACCAACAAGGGGAGGCGGGGGAAAGCGTTCGCCACATAACTCTATTGCAGTTAACATTTTTCAGTGGTATTATCTGCATTTCACTAATTCTGCACAGACTAAATTGGATTAATGTTCCAACAATTTTTAAAATGACACTTTAAAAAAAAACAAAAAAACTAAAAAATCAATAAAATTTATAATTATAGTTCTTAAAGTAACTCGTTACGCTAAAGACACTATCAGCGATTTTTGTCAAAATATTTGAAATTGTTGCAGAAATACCTTACAGGGGGGTAAAGAATAAGCCTGTAGAATTCTCATAGTTACCTTTTCCCAATGAAAAATTGACGAAAAGGAAGAAACTGCCGACTCAAAGATACGAATGCCTCCATTCAGTTACTTGTGTAGTAAAAGTGTGCGAACGGACACTAATGACACAATATCCGATTTGGTCCTTATTAGGTTGCTTCTGGTCCTATCATTTGTAAGGGTATGTTAATGACACCTGTACTTGTTACAGGACAGCAAAAATTGATTTTTTTGATGTTTGGCATTTTCTGAATTTAGAAATCACTGTAGTGCCTTTAATTGCAGATCATAATGGCAACAATAGCTGCTTCAATGGTCTTCCTATGTGTAAAACTTAGTAAACAAAGGCATTATTCCCAAGGACGGTGAACTGCAATGCTTTTGAAATTAAAACTTGTTCAGAGAGGAGCCCACATTTACTCTGACCATGATGATACCTAGACTTTGTTTAATTGCCATGATGACATGTATGAAACGCCATTCAGGACAAGTATACACTTACTATGTTTTTTTTCAGTGTTTTTTTTCAAAAGATATGAAAAATACTATATTCAGTAAAGTATATCTTAAACAGCTGTGAAAATGAAGCAAAATATTGGCTGATGGCCCAGTTCAATTTGACCAATGAACCCAGGTATTAACCCCATGCGCTGCGTATTGACGTAATTTTTAGGTTGAAGTTAGGCACTGGTCATACTGTTTTGATACGTTCGCGCGGCCGTTCGCGACACACCCTGCCAAATGTGCATCTAGGGCGTATGATTGTTGCATGCAACGGGTTGTTCGATTGTGTATGGGTTGTGACAGTCTTTTATTGTTGTATTTAAGCCGTGTAATAAAGTATCGCGAAATTGCGCTAAAGAGACCTTTTAAATATTGAAGCGGTTTAAGAATTAAAGGTATGATTTGGGAACCAGTACCTCTCTTTACGACGAATTGAAACCGGTGACAACATTATTTTGCGTGGAAAGAACTCGGCCTCGGCCTCGTTCTGCACTGAAATAATGGTATACGCTTTTTTCAATTTGTCATAAAGAGGGTACCGGATCCCCAAATCATAACTGGATTCTCTAATTCATACTGGAGTGATGATAAGGGGAGGGGAAAATGGAACTTCCAATGACTTCGCCAGGTGGTATGAGATTTTTCGCGCAATTTCACAACACCAAGTTATAAAGTTGCTTTCATGTATTATTTGTAACAGGAAAACCCATTAGTTATAATTTTCTAGAAGGAAATTTGATGAGGAATTCAAATATGAAGAGAAAATAAGTGTAGGGGCAATGGAGGGTGAGATATGGCTCTTACACGAAACATATTTTGGGTTCCTTGAAAGTAAAATGTTTTTCAACCATAATGTGCTTCTACTTCACCATACCAAATTTTTAGTGGCATATTTGAATTCCTCAGCAAAGGTAGGGGCAATGTAGGGTGAAGCATATGGCTCTTACAAGAAACATATTTTTTGTGTTCCTTGAAAGTAAAAATATTTTCAACATAATGTGCCTTCCTACTTCACCCTACCCAATTTTAGTGCATAATTTGAATTCCTCATGAATTTTCCTTTAGAAAATGTTTACTTTGATGGTAAGGTGAATACCTTCTGGTGTGATGCTAACTTGAAGCGGCGATAGATGCATTTTTTAGAATTATTGCAAATGTAAACGCTATGGGTGGCAGTTCACGACACATGGCCCATAATTAAGCCACGAACATGAATAATAACTACGTACGCGGGAAAGGACCCCTCATTTTTAATTAAAATTTACGTATTTATCTCTTTGTCCACCCCACCGGAATTCATACCCATTAACACGGTTATTTTTGCAATTCAAATGAAATTTATATCTCTCAGCCGTTTGAACCAATTTTTGAATACCTAAACCCCAAGCAATCGCAAGACACGATGGGAAGGGATACTAATCAGACGGTACGCATTCCAACATGGGTCAACAGGCGACCTCCCTTGCGCACAATGTCAGCCTCCAGGGAAAACAACATGGCGAAAGTTCGATCTTTATAGTATAGATTCTGCAGTTAAAATGCCGCGAAGCATCTTAATATGTGCGCGTTAGAAATTATGGTCAGAATGTGAGATCATATTTTTTCGTGAACATCACTCATGCACGTAGCCTAGGGACCCTACTGGCCCTCACTCGTATGCACATACAAACGGTCTGAATTACAGAGGGAACTAACAAACCCGTCTGTGTTAGAGAGTGGGTGGCAGTGGGAGTGACGCATGGTTACTATGGTATTTGAAAAGCTAAAATGCTTTAAAATAATTAAATAAAATGTTGAAGCATTTTAAGGATTTCCACGTGGGGTAAAACTGGAATTTATTACAAGACCTACCAAACCTACATTCCTGAAATTCAACTGGCCCGACGGGCTAGTAGTTGAATAACTTCTTGCCCGACATGAATTCACTGGCCGCGGGCCAGTTGGCCAGTGCTAAATCGAGCCCTGCACTTAAGCTTATTCGTCTCGGAAAAAGTGTTTCGCCACCTATTAGCTCCGTATTGCTCAATAGGTTTTCGGCGCTAGTGTTTCGATTCCTCCTGGTGCTTCGGTCCGTTCGGTAGATCAGTGTTTTCGACCGGGCCACCATAGAGTTGTTACTTCTCAGCCACGCCCAGGTGATTTATTTGTTCAATGGTCAAAGACCATCTGGCGTGGTAATTTATCAATTCCCTAGCTTTAATATTCCGCTAGTCCCTATAATGCGATTTTAACTATTTATATGGTGGTCTCCAAAGGGCCATCCATGACCAACAAGCGAGTCTCCTTTGTATACCCTCCCTTTCTTGGGGGTCTATTCATTCTCAAGCAGACTGTCACCTATACTCAGTCTTGAATTCCTCGGAAGCCATTTCTTGGGGTTCTAAGTCTGTGAGTCAATCGTTTGACCCCGATCTCTTAATCGTGTTTAGAAAAAAAAAAACCTTAAGTGGTGCCTTAGTCACTCGGCTACCATCGGGTTCTTATCGGCAGTTGTCATTAACCAGTTGTTCTGTTTTTGACTGCCTCTGTGGCTCTAACACTTCCTTTGGGTGTCCCCTTCGGGGGGCGACCCGCCTCTGTTACTACCGTCGTTCCGTTGGAACTTGAGCGTGGTAGTCATGTTAGTAGGGACTCTTCGTCCATAGAGACTCTAATTCAGTTTCTGTTTAATTTGATTGCTAAGATGCGGGCACGGTTGGGTCTCGACCATCTTTAAATGAACCCTAGCGATATTACGACCAACCTACGATCACCGCAAAAGGGGAGGTAGTGTTATATTCTTGTTAGATCTAGGACCTTTTAAAAAATCTAAATCCAAGGCAAGGGGTTCGCTCCGTGATTTTTAGTAAGTTGCAAAGATGGCATTTTTGGACGTAATGGATATGGTTGGATATATTTTTCCGTTATTTCTATTTCCTCTGCCGTGGCGGAGGTGTTAAATCCTTTGCGTGCTACAAAAATTTTCAAGGAGAATAATTTGGGGTATCTTGGAATTCATGGATCCATTTTTGATTCTCCTATCTGTTTTTCTGGCTTGATTCCTCCGGGGTTTATTTATCGTTCGCTCCTCCAAGCCATTTTTATCCGTTCATTGAGATTCTGAACTCATATGTCTGTTTTCTCTTCTCAAGGAACTTTCCATTTGTCATCTTTTTCAGATGACTTTCCAACTATTTGTTCTCTCTCTCTCTCTGAAAAAAAATAAAAGTGAGAGAAAGGGGGGGGGGGAGCATTTGGAATGACCCATAAACGGACATATTTGCCACTCTTAGACATGGCTGCGGGCTCAGTTCCCATTGACGATTGATTTCTTGCTTATTGAACTGGGGCCGGCGTAAAGAAACTTAAGTGTCCTAGCTAACCATAGCACATTACGACACCGTATTAATATGTCACCGGCATGCCCTATGCCGTGTAGCGTCTGCCAACCGGTGTAAAGAAACTTGTGCATTTTGTTTCCTCCGTCACTTTCCATCCTCGTTGCGGTATCTCCGTGAAATTTCGGCCGCCGTTACTCTCTTACCTCGGCTATTTTTTTCCCGTTTCCCCTCGTATTCTCAGTAGTTGCAACTCGGGAGGAAGTCTTGTCGCCTGAAGCACAAGTTTCCGCTTCGTTTGGTTCGGCGCCAAATGTTTCCGAGACACAAGGTGTTTCCGGTCGATCATGCAGTTAGTGTGTCGTCCGCACCTCCCGAGTGTCATTACTACTCAGCCACAACCTGGTTCATTGGGTGTTAATTACCCTCCATTCAGCTCTTATACTCCGATCAGCCCAATGCGATGATGGCTAATTGGCTTTAATGGTCACTATTTTTAATGACCCTTTTTTAGAACGTGAAACTCCCCCTTCCCCGTAGGTTTTGTCTTGGGGGCTTCTCATTGGTTAAGGCTGTCTGTGTCAAGTACACTTTGGAGTCAGACCTTAGACCTCTTGTCTTTTCCACTCGTGAGGAGGGGCACCTCCCTCTTATCAGAAGTCCCAAGGCCTCCCATACTTACGATGTAGTATTGTTTGGTTCTAGGGGCATTTTTTTTTCTGATTCCTTTGCCTTACTTCCGACCGACAGGTCTGTTAGGCAAAGAAGTGGATAACTCGCTGTCCTACTCTTTGGCGATATATTGGCCATCCAATCTAATTGGCCTCATATTGAGATGTGGCTTTATATTAAGCACTGCATGTGTCCGTGGCTGCGTTCTAGTTCAGCCACAGGATACTGTTTCGCTTGACGCCTAGTTCCATTCTCTTGTCTACAGAGTCAGTTTTCTCTTACGAAAAGTGGGCCGTGTTGCTCGCTATAAGCCTATTCGGATATATCTACCCTTCCTTGCCTGGTTCTAAGGTCGACATAATTTGATCTTTAAACTTTGGAGGTCCTTTCAGATCGGAGGTTCTGATGGAGACTCCTGGCCGCGGTGGTTAACTCTCATATCTATCAAGGGTTTCTTAGGCAACTTCATTTGATTTTAGAGATTGCCACCCTCACAGCCGGTTGTTTCCTTCCGGCCGTCTCTGTGGCTTCGTTTCTCTTTTCACCCGAGTTGTCTATTCCTTTGGTCAAATTTCTCATCTTCTGCATATTCCCGGGGCTTTTGAGTGCACATTTACGACCTAGAACGGGTCTAATGGCGCCTTAATCTCGGAGAGTTCTCATTGGTTAACTTTGTTGTAACCACTTGTTTTAAATCCCCCATTCACTTTCATACAATATCTTGACTGAAGGTTCTGAGATTATACATGATTAACATGATTTATATGACGAATTTTGTCGTCCCTTTCCAACTTGGAGCCTTTGTAATTTAAGGCCCCATAAAAAAATATTTTTGATTCACGTCCGGAGACCTTTAGAAATTTGATGAGGGAGGGACTTTTTTTTTTTTGACCTCGATTGAACATACAATTCATGACACATAAGGCCAATGAAAGTCAATGTTATGTTTCCTGTAACATTTTTTGCAAATCAATGATTGAGTTGCGCAATTGAAAAAATGAGAGCGGACATGATTTGAGGAGCGGACATGATTTGAGGAGCTCTTCCGAAGATAATTTTTATCCATTATATTGTCCCTATTTTACTTGCACTCTAGTTGACTTTTATACACTATCGTGTTTAGTTGAGTTTTAGTGATAATTGTGTTGCCAGTTGGATGTTTTTTGGACATAAATTAAGTGGAAAACTTTAACTTTTAAACTTGTAATCATTTTGGATTTCGCGGTTACCGGAGCCTTGTTGTTTTTATCATCGGGATTTTATGTAGCTATTGGATTTTTATTGTTCGTCACCAAACTTGCCAACTCGGATGAAGAGGAAACGCACAAATTTTGGTAGGAACTTTCCATTTTATATCGATATTGATGTCAGCCATTACGTTATCCAAACCCAGGAACCAGGCCATATGATGAAACTACCCATGCAATATTATACTTCATATTTTTGTGCAATAGAATCATCGATTTCGGTAAGGGATTAAAAAACTAAAACCAATTTTTGCCAAATTACCTATGGGATTGTCGTAGTCATTGTGACAATTGGTCTCATATGTGACTGTTGTAACAGGTGTGACTGATGAACTGTATGAATATCAGAGTAATAAACTGAGGCAATAATGGTTTTGTCCTTCATGTGACTTAACAAATTTTCTGTGACAGACGTGTCATCACTGAAACAGTGAAAGTGATAACCCTTTTCAGGTACTCAAGGACTTAAAGGAGGACTCCGAGTCTGATATCAAATTAATTTTTGGGAAGGAACCAGTTCGTACTGCAAGCCCCAACACTTGGAAGAAATTATGTAGACAAAAAGACATCGAAACCAAGGTGGACAACAAGATGAGAGATAGACCACTTACTGCAAACACGGAGCTGAAACCAGGTCCAGCGAAAGAGGAAGACGACCCAAATACCCTTGCACCATGTGTGATTATGCTGTTAAAAATACAGACAAGGGAATGTTATGTGGCCAAATTGTGGTAACTGGTCTCATAATAACTGTACAGGTGTGACTGATGAACTGTATGAGTATCATAAAAATACTACCGAGGCAATGTGGTGTTGCCCTTCATGCAATCTTGCCAGTGTTGCTGTGCTAGGCACGTCACTTATCGAAAGCGACAACGACAACACTTTTAAGGGACAAGGAGACTCAAAGGAAGAATCCGAGTCTGATACCAAATTAACTTTTGGGACAGACCCAGATCAAACTGCGAGCCCAAAAACCAGGAAGAAGTGTAGACAAAAAGATTATGGAATCAAGGATAATAAGGTGAGAGATAAACTACCTGAGAAGAACCAGAATCCTTGTAGACCTCCAAACCAGTCTGATAAAAATCAGACTCCTCGTAGACCCTTACAGAAGAAAGGAAATTTACTGAAAGTTTATATTGCAAACTTTCAAAGTATTAAGAATAAAACTGCTGACTTAGAAATCTTTGATGTGAAAGAAAACCCCGACATCATGCTGGGATGTGAATCATGGCTTAACGAGAGTTGTAAACACGTCATCTGAAATCTTTCCGAGCCATTATCAAGTCATAAGGAATGACAGGAAATCCAAGGTTGGTGGAGGAGTTTTCATAGCAACCAGAGATACCATACCAAGACTTGAAAGACCAGACTTGAATTGCAACAAAAACTGTGAGCTAATTTGGTGCCAACTACTTCTCGATGATACCAAAATATATGTTGGTTCATACTACAGACCAAAGACTGATGCCCAGGACTTCAAAAATTTAGAGGACAGCCTAACAAAAATTTTCCAGGAAAATAGTTCTCCATATATAATATTGGGTGGAGACTTTAATCTGCCTGGTATGACATGGAACCCTCCTTTTGGATCTAACCCACAACAAAGGGAGATGATAGAGATAGCAAAAGAATATAGCCTGGAACAGATGGTCTTATTCCCCACTCGCCGGGACCCAGTCACAAGTGTTGAAAACATCCTGGATTTGTGTTTTACTACGCTCCCATCACTTGTGAACGACATCCACGATCACCCAGGATTTTCCAACCATCTTGCGGTTATGGCTAACTTTCATCTAAAGAATCCCATGCCTTCTAGACCACCAAGACAGGTATACCAGTGGAAGAATTAGATGAAAGTTTAAATTTTCAAAAAGAAGCCAGGACTTTGCCGACACATTTATAAAATACATCTGAAACTAAAACTGTTGAGGAGACATTGGTGTAAATTTCAGAGACTCGATGGCAAGCTGCCAATGGTGAAAATGTACCAACTAAAAATGATTTCTGTGTCCTCGCGGTCCCCATGGATCACAAAAAGACTTCTGAAGCTTTGCCGGAAGAGGAAAGAGATATATAAGGCAAAGAAATAGGAGGATAGCAGGTGGGGAAAGTACAACCAAAATCAAAAACGAGGTCAACAAAGAATTCAGGAAGGCCAACGTGCGCCATTGTGACATTTTCTGAAGCAGGAAACAATATGTTGGCAGGACATAAAGACTCGACGTAAAGACAATGTTGGTGTTCAGAGCCTGAAAGCTAACAACCAGACAGTGACAGATGACCAAGGGAAAGCTGAAATTTTAGCAAATCATTTTCAAAGCATCTTACCAGAGAGGATGCTAATCTTACCACGAGCAACAGAGTCCTCATCCAACCATGCCTGAAATAAGATCTCCAATTCAGGGTTTTGTGTAGAGAAGCTGTTCAGTGGATAAATATCTCTAAAGCCAATGGCCCAGCCAAAATCCAAATAGAGCGCTGTGAAAAAAGCGGCTTTCTGACATGAAAACAGATCGCTCCAGTTTTGTGTTTCATCTCTAAGCAAACGTACGATCTGGAATACTTCCTGAAGACTGGCGAAGAGCAAAATATTACTTCCATCTTCAAAAAGGGATCAAAGAGCGACCACCTGCAAATACCGCCCAGTATCTTTAACCTGCGTGTGTTGCAAGTGATGGAACACATCCTTGGACAGCCAACTCCTGAACATCTTCCACAACTAATTATTTCAGACTATCAACATGCATTCAGAAGTCAAAGATTCATGCGAAACCCACGCTGAATCGCGACGTTACATGACTTAGACCCAAACCACAGTGACGATAAACTTGTGATATCGGATCTTGGACTTTAGTAAAGCTTTTGACGTCGTACCCCACCGCAGACTACTCAGAAGTTAAACTATTTTGGGATAATTAGAAACAAAAACACTTACCTGGATAAATCATTTCTAACTAACGCCCAGCAACGCAATGTTGTCAATGAGAAGACTTCTAATTGGATGCCAGTCCTTAGTGGTATCCCGCAAGGCACAGTCTTGGGGACCACATCTATTCATATTGTTCATCAACGACAGTACAGACTCCGGTGACAGCTACAGTAGATTGTTCGCTGATTGATGTATATTCAAAACCTCGTTGATCACAACCATGAGAAGTCCCTTCCAAACGACCATGGACACAGCCTGTAAGACTGGGCAGGAAAAAATGGGAAGAATTTAAAACAAACTAAATGTAATGTCATAGACTGACAAGGAGAAGGGATCCTGGAGAAATGAATTACATGGATGGGGAGCAAATGGAAGAAGTCTCAATCAAATCACCAATATTTAGGAGTGAACATGAACTAACCTCAAATGGACAAGCAAGTTAGCATTGCTACAGAGAGGAGAAGAAAAGCAACCAACGGTCTCAAACTTCCTCAGAGGCGAACTTCTACGATGCTCTAGGACGTGAAGGGGAAGAAGCTTATCAACCAGTTAGACCCATCTCGAGTACGCTTTTATCACTTGGAACACAGTGACAAGAGAAAAAACTGGAATCTCATTGAAATGGTGCAAGAAGAGCTGCCCGCTTAGTATAAGGGACTATGACAGATTTTCAAGTGTTGATGACATGTTACAAAAATTAATGATGCACATTGGAGAAAACGCAGGGAATCCAATGTCTTAAGTGTTTCATAAATATTCATGGGAACTGGGACTCGACTTTGACAATTACGGCCACAGGACAGTTTTGAAAAGACCAAACAGACGCACAACAAGCAGTCTCAAGACTCAAACTTTATCTTTATCCTCACAAGCCAGTTTGCAGGCTCATTTTTCCCATCAACAATCTGTCTTGGAACTTGGAATCCTCCTTGGAACTCTCCTCCTCCCCCAACCAATTGTGGATATAATAGATCCTGACCCATGTAAGCTTAAAGCTTCGGTGCAGACTTTCACTTTCATTGGGTTTCAACTACCAGTATCGCTAAAACAAAAGAACTAGGCTAGGCCGCTCTCATCAGCACTGTGTTAGACCCTCCACGAGGAGGTCTTACGGGGAGATAATCTACCAAGGTACAAGGTAATGAGGCAACTACTTCATTTTTCATTATCATTATTCTAATTTTGAAGAAAAACAGCCATTTCGCCAACCTTCAGCATGCTCTATTAGCTACAATATTTGTCACCCCGCCACCCTACAGTTAGAATGATTTTGCAGCTGTTTTTAATTTTAAAGTCCAATGCCCGATCGCTAATAGCCTTTCCCCCAGACGTTCCAGATTTTACCGGAAGTCCACCAAATTTTGGTATCCGAAGAAAGCTACTATTTTTTGGACGGATTGCGTAGCAAAAATCCGGCTTAGACATGGCATGTCTGGAATGTTACGTATGTAGGATGTTGTGTTGTACTAGGACATTAACCACCCACGGAATAAACATAATTTGCCAACTTTGTTTTTCCAGATGAGCTATAGCCCCAAACTCGGATTATTGTAGGGGCCAAGCCCCTACTAACTATGTAATCCATTCCCCCATGGTCCTCCCCTCCCCTGGTTCTGACAGGGGGGTGGGGAAATGTCAAAAAAGTTAACATTTTCATTCACCACAAAGGAAACATTTTGCCATAACTTTTTTTTCAGATGAGCTAGAGTACCTAAACTTAGATATATTGTCAGAAGGGCACACCCCTACTAACCTGGTACCCCATTCCCCATGTCCTCCTCCCCCTGGTGGTCCTGACAGGGGGGTGGGAAATGTTCAAAAAAAGGTCACATTTTCACCAAAAAGATAACATTTTTCCATAAACTTTTTTTCAAGATGAGCTAGAGTACCCAATATTGTTTAGGATGGCACAAGCCCCTACTAACATGTAATCCATTCCCCCAGGGGGGGTCCTCTGGGTATGACAGAGGGTGGGGAAATGTCAAAAAAAAGGTCAAACATTTCTCCAAAAAGGTAACATTTGTCCATAACTTTTCCAGATGGCTAGAGTACCTAAAATTAGATATATTGTAGAAGGGCACAAGACCCTACTAACCAGTAACACATTCCCCTGGAGTCCTCCCATGGGTTGACAGGGAGTGAGGAAATGTAAAAAAAGTCAACATTTCTTCAACAAAAAGGTAAACATTTTGCTATAACTTTTTTTCCAGATCAGATAGAGTACCTAACTTAGATAATATTGTAGAAGGGCCAAGCCCCTAATACATGATTCCTATTTCCCCCGGGTTCCCCCCCTGGGTCTGACAGGGGGGGTGGGGAATGATCAAACAAGGTCAACAGTTTCACCAAATGGTAAACATTTTGCCATAACTTTTTTTCAAGCAGAACTAGAGTACCCAACTATAGTCACCTTTGGTAAGATGTCACAGCCCCTACTAACCATGTAATCATCCCCGGGTCTCTCCCCTGGGTCTGACAGGGGTTGGGATGTCCAAAAAAGGTCAACATTTTCACAAAAACGGTAAACATTTTGCCATAACTTACTTTTTTGCAAGATGAGCTAGCGTACCCAAACAGATAATTGTAATACTGGCAAAGCCCTACTAACCATGTTCATCCATTCCCCCGGGGTCCTCCCCTGGGTCTGACAGGGGTGGGGAAATGTCAAAGTCAACCATTTCACCAACGGTAACATTTTGCCATAACCTTTTGGAACGGATTGCGTAGCAACATCCGGCTTATGAAAGTGGCATGTCTGGGGGACAATGTACGTAAGGATGTTGTGTGTTGTGTGTGTCCTGGACACAACAAAGGTAACATTTTGCCATAACTTTTTTTCACGATTGCGGGTAGAGTACCCAAACTTTGTTATATTGTAGATGCACAGCCCCTACTAAACCATGTAATCCATCCCACCAGGTCCTCTCCCTGGGTCCTGACGGGGTGGGAGAAATGGTCAAAAAAGTCCAACCTTTCATCAAAAAGGTCAACATTTGCCATAACTTTTGTTCCAGATGAGCTAGAGTACCCACACTTAGGTATTTGTAGGTAATTGACACAAGCCCTACACCATGTAATCCATTCCCCCAGGGTCATCCCCTGGGTCTGACAGGGGGGTGGGGAAATGTTCAAAAACGGTCACCATTTCACCAAAAAGGTAAACATTTTTGCTAATAGCTTTTTTCCAGATCAGCGAGAGTCACCTAAACTTGATATAGCTTGTGGGGCACAAGCCGCTACTAACCATGTATCCATTCCCCCAGGGTCCTTCACTTGGTCTGTCAGGGGGTGGGAAATGTCCAAAAGTGGCAACATTTCACCAAAAGGTAACTTTTGCCATAACTTTTTTTTCCCGCATGAGCTGAGAGTACCTAATCTTAGATATATTGTAAGAAGGGCACAAGCCCTCTACCATGTAATGCCATTCCCCCAGAGTCCTCCCCTGTGTCTGACGGGGGGTGGAGTCAATGTCAAAAAATGTCACTTTTCACCAAAAGGTTTAAACATTTTTGCCTTAACTTTTTTTTTCCAGATGAAGTAGAGTACCCAATCGTAGATATATTGTAGGATGTGCACAAGCCCCTACTACCATGTATCCTTCACCCCAGGGTCCGCCCTGGATCTGACAGGGGGTGGGGATGTCAAAAAGGTCAACATTTCACCAAAAAAGGTACTTTTGCATAAACTGTTTTCCAGATGGAGTTAGCGTACCTAAACTTAGATATATTGTAGAAAAGGGGGGGGGCACAAGCCCCTACTACCTGTAATCCATTCCTCCACCAGGGCCCTCCCGTCCTGACAGGGGGTGTGGGAATGTCAAAAAAGGTTCACAGTTCAACACAAAAGGTAACATTTTGCCATAACTTTTTTTCACGATGACTAGAGTACCCAAACTTAGACTAAAATTGTAAGAATGGAAAGCCCCCTACTAACCATGTAATCCATTCCCCCCGGGTCCTCCCCTGGGTCTGACGGTAGGGAAAAGACAAAAAAGCGTCACATTTTCACAAAACAGTTAAACATTTTGCATAACTTTTTTCAAGATGAGCTGGAGTACCAACTTAGATAAATTGTAAGATGGCAAAAGCCCCTACTAACATAGTATCCATTTCCCCAGGGTCCCTCCCCTGGGTCTACGGGGGGTGGGGAAAATGTTCAAAAGTTCAACATTTACCAAAAAAGTAAACAGTTTTGCCATACTTTTTGGACGGATTGCGTAGCAAAATCCGGCATATGAAATGGCATGTTCTGATGTACGTAAGGATGGTTTGTGTGTGTGTCCTGGACCCAAAAAGGTAAACTTATTGGCCATAACTTTTTTTCCAGATGACGTGGGGTAGAGTACCCAAACTTAGACATATTGTAGGATGGCACAATCCCCTACTACCCATGTTACAATTCCCCCAGGGTCCTCCCCTGGGTCGGACGGGGGGGAAAGGTCAAAAAGTCAACATTTTCACAAAAGGTAAACATTTTGCCATAACTTTTTTTTTCCAGATGAGCTAGTCCCAAACTTAGGTATATTGTAGGATACACAAGCCCCTACTGACCATGTAATCCATTCCCCAGGGTCCTCCCCTGGGTCGACCGGGGGTGGGGAAAGTCAAAAAAGTCAACATTTGCACCAAAAAGGTAAACATTTTGCCATAAACTTTTTTTCCCAAGATAGCTCAGAGTACCTAAACCTAGATATATTGTAGAAGGGCACAGCCCCTACTAAAACCATGTAATCCTTCCCCCAGGGTCTCCCCTGGATCGGACAGGGGGTTGGGGACCTGTCCAAAACGTCACAATTTCACCAAAAGGGTAACATTTTTGCCAGAACTTTTTATTTCCAGATGAGCTAAGAGTACCTAAACTAGATCTTATTGTAGAAGGCGCACAAGCCCCTACTAACCAGTAATCCATTCCCCCAGACTCCTCCCCTGGGTCTGACAGGGGTGGAGAAATGTCCAAAGGTCAACATTTCACGCCAAAAGGTTTAAACCTTTGCCTTATCAACTTTTTTTTTTCCAGATGAGTTCAGTACCCATACTTCGATATATTGTAGGATGGCACAAGCCCCAACTACCATGGGATCCATTCCCCCAGGGTCCTCCCCTGGATCTGACAGGGGTGGTGAAATGTCAAAAAAGTCACATTTCACCAAAGGTAAACATTTTTCCATACTTTTTTTCCAGAATGATTGAGTAACCTCAACTTAGATATATGTAGAAGGGCACAGCCCATACTAACCGTGTAATCCATTCCCCAGGCCCCCCCTGGATCTGACAGGGGGTGGGGAACTGTCAAAAGGTCAACATTTCCCAAAAGGTCAACATTTTGCCATAAACTTTTTTTCAAGATTAGCTATAGTATTGCAAACTAGGTTTTGTTGTAGGAGGGGACAACCCCTACTAACCATATAAACCATTCCCCCAGGGACCTACCCTAGGTCTGACATGGGGGGTTGGGGACATTAAAAAAAGAGAAACTTTCAACAAAAGTAAAATTTGCCATACTTTGTTTCCAGATGATCTAGAGTAGTCAAACTTAAATATATTTTAGGATGGGACCAGCCCCTACTACCATTTAATTCATTCTCCAGGGTCCTCCCCTAGGTCTGACGGGGGTGGGGAGTCAAAAAGGGTCAACATTTCCCCCAAAAGTCACTTTTTTCCTAGATGAGTTAGATTAGCCAAAATTGCATATAATTTTCGTCTATAAGACCTGAAAGTGTTTTAGACCATATGGCCTTCATAGCTCCTGGCGAGAAAACCGTTACTGCCCGATATGGAGTTTTGTTCAGGTTTGGGTCCACATCCCACTTAGCTTCAAGTGCCTTCCCTGCCGGTAGACTGGGCTTATGGACTTTTTTTGGTCTCCACCTTCTTGCGTCAAGTATCGACCTTTACATCACAATGTACAAACCCATATTATCAAAGTGCCAGGGCTGCACATACCCTAGGGAGACAAAGCAATCCGTCCATACCGCCATTGGCAGGTTTCGTATCTAGCGCACCATGTCCCATATGGACTTTGGCTCTTCGAACAAATTTTGACCATCTATTCCTATCTTGCACTTCCCATATGCCTTGTGGAGGTTGGTGCCCCACAATGATGTCATCTTCCCATCTCTTCCTTGGTCTTCCCTGTCTGCTTGTGCCTGCGACAGTTTCCATAAAAATTCGTTTGGGTAGGCGATGTTGTTCAGTCTGCACAAGTGACCAAACCATTTCAGCTGCGAGCAGTGATACGAGGTAGGATCCTTTTTTTTGGTGTGAAGTGGCAGGAGGAAGATTCTTGACAGAACTTCTTCTCATTCTGGATCATTATCCTTCCAGCTGATATTAAGAATTTTTCTGTAGCATCGCAACTCAAAATTGCTTCAACCGTTCATGTCATTCTTTTAGGATGGTCCAGGTTTTCAGAGCCACTACATGAGCCTGGGTTGAATAGTGAATTAACAAGTCGTAATTTGGTGGAGATTGAGACTGTCTTTATCACTCCAGACTCGCTGTAATTTCCCTATGCCTGTTGCTGCCATATATTGCTTTTGTTTCGCTGGTGGCAGGCGTTTGTTGGTGTTAGCGTTACTCCCCAATACTTTGAATTGTTTAACTGCTCAAGTGGGTGACCATCAGCTGGATCTTACTGGAGCCTGGTCATCACGGACGAATACAATAAGCTTTTTGTTTAGTATACGGGATCTCCTCACACATATTTCTTGGCTGCATGATGCCTTGCTCAATCAATGTGTTCAGATCGGCCTCTGACGTCAGCGGGAGATCTATATCGCATGCAAAACGGAGTCTTTTAATTTGTAGCCATCCAACTTTATGCCAAGTTTTTACAGTTCTCAAGGCTTCTGCTAAGATTATTCGAGAATAGGTTGACAGAGGTCTGGTGAAGAAGACCATCCCTGCGCACGCCAATAGTTGTTTCCAACCACTCTGTAAGATTGTTGTTAATCGGGATGCATCTTTTAGCCTTGGTATAGAGATCCTGTATGTTGATCCAGTTTTTGAGCACACCATATGAGCAATCACGATACAAGAGGCCTCGTGCCTCTTTACTTTTCATTGGCGGTTAACATATATTTTTTCCAGATGAGCTAGGTACCTAACTAGATATATTGGTATGAAGGGCACAAGCCCTACTAACCATGTACTCCATTCCCCCAGGGTCCTACCCTGCGTCAGACGGGGGTGGGAAATGGTCAAAAAGGATTTAACAATGCACCAAAATTTAAAATTTTGCCACTAAACTTTTTTTCAGCAATGAAGCTATAGTATCAAAAACTTCGATTATTTGTAGAAGGGGACCCCCTACTCCCATGTATTCATTCCCCAAGGGACCTCCCCCTAGTCTGACAGGGGTGGGGACATGTAAAAGAGAAACATTATCACAAAAAGTAACATTTTTAATGCACATACCAAACACTAGTTTTCACAGATAGCTAGAGTAGGCACCTTAAGTATAATGTAGATGGGAACAAGCCCCTACTACCATGTAAGTCATTCTCCCGGGGTCCTCCCCTGGTCTGACAGGGGGGGGAAATGTCCAAAAAGGTCAACAATTATCCCCAAAAAAGTCTTTTTTTTTAGTTAAGAGTAGCCCTCACACTCAATATAATTTTAGTCCTATAGACTGAAAGTGCTTTTCAATATCTAATGCCTTTGATAAGCTACTAGGCGCGTCTAACTGCCCGATATGGAGTTTTGGTGAGTTGTGGATCCAACAGGTCCACTTCTTCAAGTGGCCTTCCATGCGGCAGACTGGCTTATGGACTTTTTTGGTCTCCACCTTCTTGCGTTAAGTAATAGACTATACATACACATCGTACACCCTGTGTTTGGGTCCCCGCCCAACCCGGGTGCACATACCCCAGGAGAACAGCATCCTTCCCTACCCGCCGTTGGCGTTTTCCAGATTTTTCTCATTTATCCTATAAAATCTTAGGCTAAATGATATGGTGTTTGTTTGGAAGTCGTGGTGTGTGAAAATGTGCCCCTTTTTTGGTCGACCAATATTAATTTTAACCATTATGGGGCTACAAAACCACGTTTTTAGCTCTTACTCAAACGGCTGTTGAACTATGCGGCGCGAAACTTGTAATTGTAGTTTTGGGGTGAAGGCCAATCTATTACAGATGAAAATTTGTTATACTTAAATCGGGCCTCCTCCTTTAATATCTATTAAAATCACATTGACAAGACAATGTGGGATCACAGAACGAAACGCTCTGGGATAGTTTTCTGTGAAAAAATAATAACTTTTTCGGGATTTCATTATCTCAACGCGGGCATAAAATCATAACGCGGGCGGCTTACGGGAACCGTAACATCGCTTTCATACCGCCTAATCAGGGTTTTTTATAGTGCGGTAAATTCAAACTTTGCAGTGTATGTGCATGCCTGTCCCCTGCTAGGCTTATTTTTTGTTGACCCTATAGCTGGGAAGCGACTGACGTCACAGTATTCAACTGCAGTGGTGTAACCGGCCTGCCCGCTCTGAGGGGGCACATTTCCCAGCTTGGGAAATTGCCCTCTCAGTGGGGTCAAAAGGCCAATTTTTTCCCGGTCAGAGGGTAAACACCTGCTGATTTTAGCAATGATTTGCAAATTTTTCCCGGCCAAAGTTCTCTGGGGTGGAACTGTCTGGTAACCAAAAGAGGTCAAAATTACTGTACACTACTACTGTTATCATCTACTCCATCTGGTTTGGGTACCTCCGGTAAAACGGGAACTGTACATAACCATAACATTTGAAATTGCGAAGTGCACGCCTTTTACAATCATTCTGTACACTTACCAAAACTTATTTGTCCAAATAAAACTCCAGTTGTGTGCTCTCAGATACTCTCCCATCACCTGTACCATTCTTTTGTGATCTGTCCTGCCAGGGGGGGCGATAAAATTTCTGTAACTTATAAGGGCTTCAGATTTCTCGAGAAGAAATTTTCACTCAGTTGTTGACCTCCAATTGTTGACGCATGCGTATCGACGACTTGTCAATTAGCTAGATCTATCCACGGCATATTGGACCGAAATAACCGCTATTGGTCTTGTTTGGAGTGACTGAACGTGTATGGCGGTTGATCATTTTGAACGTTTACGTTTACATCGCTTTACAAAAATCAAAATGGGATCGCAACATATCGCGCATTTGTGAATTGCAGCTATCATTGCAAAAAATAAACATGTATAGTGCCTGATTCTGACAGTTATAAATAACAGTGGCATAAACTCAGACCTTTTACAAATGGGGTGTGGTGGTAGGGTGGGGTGGGGGAGGGGGAAGGACGAAGGTGTGCAAGATTTTTTGGGGGACAAATTTGAATCCGTCTTCCTAGGCACTAGGCCATTCTCATGGTCAGTTCTTGGTGAAGGAAGAGGAGGTACAGCGTTCTTCCCACAATGTAATTCTTTCTAATACAATTTGCCACTGGTTGTCCACAGAATTATCAGTGCCAACAAGACTCATCCAATCTTTAAGTACCTTTCACTTATGATCAAATCATGTTCAAAGCATGCAAGCAAGCAACATAACACAGCCATTTAATCATCCCCATGCCCAATTTACCGAGGCAGTTAGTGTGTGATCCATCCTGTTGTATTACTTTTTGGTTTTAACCTACATGGCAACAGTAATTGAAAATTGTAGGATCCATTCAGAGTTTGTACTGTTTCTTCTACTAAAAAAACCTAACCGTACCCCTGTTATAAAAATTGCTTTTGATAAAGATTTTCATTTCATCTCATCTCCAGTTAGAAATTTTTAGATTTCCTTGTTCGAATTCAATATGCCCGTGGGATAGTTCTAGCTACCTGGCAATGGATATGGCATGGAATGCAACACAACTTTTATTCTAAATTGGGACCCACCCAAATAGCCTCTTGAAAAAAATCTACTCTCTACTACCATCCATTCCAGAGAAGTCTCACGTACTACTTCTCTGGTCCAAATACCAGGCCAAAATAGCTCGAAAAAATCTTATTATCTTCATTTTAAAACCGACTGGCCCGTGATACTAACCACTACCCGCGCGTCTCACAATGGTCCCTGGGCCGAACCGCCGCGAACACGTTCCCACAATACTCAGACCTCTTTAAGTTTTTTTTTTTTTCACGTGTATGACCCTGGTTTGACCAGGTTGTGACCTTTAAAAACCCCAACTGCGCATAGTTTTGGAGTTAGAACGAAAAATGTGGATCTGCTTTGTTCCCAAAATACGTCCAAAATTTTATTTTTAAGTGGTTTTGAATCTTGAAACTGGCAACATAATGGAAGAGAAGGTATGTAAGAGTCTTCGTCTATAGAATTTGCCGGTAACTTTCTTAAGCGTGTTAGTGTAAATCGAGAGGAATACTGGTTTATTCCGTACATTTCTCCCGCAATATCTCGGTTCGAACCTAGGGGCCGTTCAATGCAGAATGATAATTACAGTGTTTAAGATAATGGCGAACCTCTGGTTTTTTGCAGTTACTGGAACTAGGGGGGGGGGGCAACCTGTCCTCCCCCCCCCCACCCCCCCCCCCCCCCCCCCCCCCCCACCCGCCTGTTACGCCCACTGCTTCACTGCATGAAAACAACCAGGTAAGGCCCAGGAATCTCCGTATCGAGGTGAAAACAAACGCGCACACACAAAAGTGGCGATCACTGCACATCACGAGACAAACTGCGCTTTCAGCGCGTAGCGAATGATTTTGTTTTTACGCACATCGTTTGCTAAGCATGTTTTTGCCAAAACCCGGATGTCCGCTTCCGGCTATTGCTGGGAAACAAGGCAAACTCGTATTTCACGCGGGCGATGCGTAAAACATGTCCCGCCGAATGTCGCTAAGATGCGATAAAAGCAACTAGAACACCCCTCCCATCTCGACCACCAACCCCGCATCAACCCCCCATCGCAACACCCACATTCCCCAACACCCCACCCGTGCACCCCACCAATCCCCCCCGCAACTCCCACCCCACCTCAAACCCTGTAACTCAACTCCCCTTCCCCAATTACCCCCGCACACACACTACCCCCTCCCTAACGACCCCCGCAACACCACCCTCCCCACACCATGCAACTCTCCACACCCTGCAAACACAACACCCCTCCCCAACTCAACACCCCCCTCCCCACTTCCAACACCCCATACCCCAAACACACCCCTCCCCAACACTCCGCACAAACACCCCACCCCCTGTCATCCCCAGCACCCTTACCCCTTCCCAACACCCCACCCCCCTTCCCAACACCCAGCCATACCCACCCCCCCCGCAACACAACCACCCCCTCCACAACCCCCAACCCCTCCCCTCCCTAATGCCATAGTTACATGTAGCGAAGGAATTTGCCTATCCGACATACCGTTACAGAGATAGAGCATTTACGCATATTAAATTAGCCCCATTTGCATACCTACCGATACATACATACTTTCGGAATTGCAAAAAATGTGTAGCCTGTTTACATAGGAAAATGTTTACCTTAGCCCCTATGCAAATGACTCAACATCTGAAAAGTCCAACAATGTAAAATCCCTGAAAAAATATTAAATTTAGTAAAAATATGATAATTTATTCAATTTGGCAACACTATTTTCGAAAAAATCATGTGACCAGGTTTTAAATTTGGATCCTCTACGGTTTCGGGAAAGGCTCAAACACCTATTTTTGCGTATTTCCACCTTTTCCTAGGAATTGTAAACGGCTGGAACCCAAAAGAACTGGCTCACGTGCACATCCAGTACTAAAAAATCCTTTCAATAACAATGTGGGTAACTTGCCTGGGATACTTATCTGGTACACCATGAGATATCTATCCTTTGGTTGTGTTATGATTTTGCCCACTTGTGAAATTAAAAAGTTGTTATTAAACAAAATGCGACTTTGGCTAAAAGTCGGGAGAAAAGTAAAAAGTTGGGAGAAAATTTTTACCTTAGACAATATCAGTATCCACTGTTTCTAAATATAAATTTGATAAAACTTTGGTTACAGAGTGGTTGATTGCTTAGTAAATTTTCTTGTCAAATGATGAGAAACTACTTCACTTCTTGAGGAAAGTATCAAAAAAAAGAAATATTGGATGCGGCCCTAAATTCTCCCACGCGCTGGCGGAGGAAACAGGTTGAAAATCAAAAATATTTTTATGGGGCCTAATATTTAAGAAATAAAGGGTAAGATGTTCATGTTTCTGCAGAATAATGTGCCGAGGCAAGTGAAAACATGAATATGGGCGTGCGAAGCGAGACCATTATTCAAATGTTGTTTTTGGTCGGATTTTGGTGCTAAAGTTGTTTTCTTGCTGTTTTTCCATTCAATAGGGACCAGACAGTCGGAAATGATGGGTGCAAATTTCGGACTGTCTTCCCCTCTTCCTCAAGGGGGAAAATGTTTACACGGGGAAAAATTCAAAATCGAGCAATTGTGTTTTAATGTACAATTGACATGTTCGTCTCCTTATAATATAGGATTAGAAAAATATATTTTGCCTAGGTTCCACCTTTAGTTAAAGCCTATATGGCCCCATAATTGTTCAAGGTCATCCTGGGGTAATTTTACCCAATGTTCAGATTTTGTTGAAACTGGTGATAAGTTGTATTGTCTCACAGGATCCAAAAATGTATGATTTTACAGTGTGTGACATTTGGTTGGCTAATTACGTGGTCTATGGGGGTCACCCAAACTTTCCCTGGATGTCGCAATGGTGATATCAAAAGATTAATTAAAATGCATTTTCTGTTTCAGTATGATACAAGGAATCATTTGACACCACTTTCAACAACATTTGGATCATTTAACCACCCCCAGGGTGTGACCTGGAACCATTATGGGGCGGGGCTTATACCGCTTTAACTAAAGATTGGAACCTAGGCAAATATATACTTTTCCTAACGACGAGACAACGCGTTAGTGTACATTAAAACACAATTTGGCTCGATTTTAAATTTTTCCCTGTACTAACATTTTCCCCCTTGAAGAAGGGGCATCAGTAGGAAAATTTGCACCCCATCATTTTCTGACAGTTTAGGTCCTATTGAAACCCAAACAGCAACAAATCAATTTTAGCATGAAAATCCTACAGGAATACACACCGACCCACACTATGGTCTACAATACAACATGCCGTCAGAGGTCAGGTCATATGGCGTATCGGCTGTGACAGGCCGCTGATCCCCATTAGCAATTTTCACGTTCGTTCAACATGCTCTGTTGGGAGCTTACGTGATTTACGAATATTGCAGCTAGAGCTACATGCAGGGAGAGCTTGAAACGGTCACCAAGCAACCTCACTGTTCTAAGACAATGACATCACAGGTTTAGCATTGCAGATTCTCTAGCTCAGAAGTGTAAAATCATTCTGTACACGAGACGCAGTGAATTTTATCAGTAAAGATTTTCAGTAATCGAGTGTTACGTTAAGACTTAAAAGAATTTAGAAAGATGTGTAAGTGCTCTAAATGTTCAAATTTCTGTTTTGAAAAAAAAATGTATTCCAATGGCGGCGCCTGGGGTATCACCACTTCGCTGTGCCAACGCGGCTCTATGCTAATTTGCAAGATGTTAATCCGCTTTGCACTATGTGCAACTTCAAATGCAAATTTTGAAGTGTAATCCGGATGGTTAAACAAAAGCATTGCTCACATGTGAGACTGTAGCGTGTGTCGGTAACTTGAGTAAGTATTTCGTTGCATTTTCGGCATGTTACACCAACAATTCGACATAGTTACTATTCACAGAATTGCTAAGCTTTACTACTGTCGCTGGAGACGTTTAGGAAACTAAGTACTTTCTAATAAGGAATTTTGAAGAGCACATAGGTTGGTCCATTGTTCCCGTTCAGAAATATCAGCTTCGAAAAAGGTACTTGTTCGACCACTAGTCATTTTAAACTGTAACCTAAGGCTAAGCCTAAGCTCCTTGTTTTTTACAAAAATGTACTATTTTTTCTAGGGTGGACACCGTTAAATTGCAGGATGATGAGTACAGCCCCCTTCAACATGCAAAGCATTTTGGCAGTACCAACCACATGATATTAGAACAATGGAATACTAAACAAATGTCTTCTATGTAGACAGTACAGGGAGTGTTATGCAAATGAGGGTCATTCTGGTGAGTACCGGAGTGGGGGGGGGGGGGGTGGTTCTCACTTTTGGTTTTGGAAGCGGATTCTACGGCCAGATATTAGTTTGACCACACTCGAAAATTATACCAATAATGAAATTGCTACCCATACTTATACCTGAAGGCTGGACGCAGTGATTTCCCGATGAGGGCGCAATACAATTTGCAAACAAATCACGTTTTTTGCATGTACATATGCTTGTCCATATACTAATCGTTGTGTGAAATAACTAAGCTCCAAATTCAAAATCATCATATAGAAAAATCACAACTGGTTATAAAACCGGATCCGGAAATTTTGTTATACACAGGATCCTATCAAATGGAAGGTATATGTACATAAATGTGCACTGCATAAAACAAACAATATATTCATCCCTCTATACTTGGAATTGAGCATTTAGGTGAGTTTTAGTTCTGTTGACTATTTTTCATTCACAAAAAATAATATTTTCGAATATCGAGGGGCTTTAACTTTAAGTGTGAAAACAATCGTCTCTATGCCTGTGCACTTGATCTAAGTATTCAGCGCCCTATGGGTAACATTAATACCAGCACTATTGGCCCAGTCAGTAGAGGTCAAGCATACTTTGGCTGTGTGGTACACTCGTGCAAAAGTTACTCACTGGCGCAGGGGCGGATCCAGCCCTGCTAGATTAGAATGCTGCGTAAAACAGCGGGGCGGATGCGGGAGGGTGGTGACCCCCCCCCCCGCCGCCCCCCCCAAAGCGCGGAAGTATCGGCATTTTTATCATGGCAATCAAAGCTTTCCAATGGAGTTGATGGGAATTGTTCATATCAATCATTTCTAAAACGTGGAAAGAGTTCTTTCAGGAACAATAATATTATACTGGCACACAGTGAGCCCGAAAAATGTTTTTTTTAAAATCGTTTGTGAGTGACAAAAATGTTTACCTTTCCAACAGAAATGAAAAATTCATTATTTACCTGTACATGATTTTAATAGGGGCGGATCCGCCCCTCTCAAGGGCAGGGGGGGGCGACCAAACTGAAAATGGAAGTGACGGCTGCCAAAGCAGCCATGGTGCCATTGGCTCCCAAGTAGCCATGCCCACCGGTGTAAGCGGCATGAAGGGGTACCCCGACCCCCGAGCCCAAAGCGCGGAACCCCTGCAATGATCGTTTCATACACAATTTGAATTTGTTTAATGTTTTACCTTCCAATGCTTACAGGTATGATAAACGGTATTAAAAAACATATATAGTGGATGAGTTTGGTTGAATCAACAAAGGTAAGGGTTCAAAAGAAAATTCATGTATATAAGTGCAAGGGGGGGTATGAGAGGGGATGTTCCCGTCTGCGCGAAGCGGTGGAACCCTGGCCAATGTTCACTTTCCAACATCATTTCTTCTGCAAATTTGATGAAACAATTGAACTGACAGCTTTTACAGGATGGTTTAATTTTAGAATTCTAGGTATGATCAACGGTCTTTAAAATCTAGGTGATGGGTTAGGTTTTGTTTGAAATATAATCGCGACAAGTGTTCACGAAGAGTTCATATCAAGCGGCACAGGGTTGGGTGGGCCCCTCTCACGCTCACGCGGAACCCCTTGCAACGTTTTTCAAATTCCAAAAACACCCATTTTCTTATGCAAATTGATAGAATAATTTGAATTTACCAGTGGTTCACTTCCTAATGCGCTATAGATATGATCAACGAATCTTAACATCACCGTTCGATCGATCGCCGTTTTTGAAATGTTACGGAAAGTAAACGCTTCCAGCTTTTAAACGCTGAGGAACATGGCCATCTTTAAGTGTTGCATTAAACCTATTTAAACAATTAAATATCTTACGGCCAATTAGGATCCCTTAGAGAAAATTATTTCAAGGTATGCTCTTTTCACAGGGTATAATGAAAATGTTCCCTGGATACTGCTGACCCTCAACTCGGACCTGTTCTTTCAACAGTTATTTTTTCTGACTCCTTAATCGTAAATACTAATGGTTTTTGACTAACATATCTGTAAAAAAAAGGAAGCAGATAGGAACACACCTTCCCAACATTTCCCCCAATCCAGTGGAGTTTACATAGTAACCACATTTTGCGTTAAACGAATAGATAAAAACCCTCCACTCATTATGTAAATGATATTCTTCCTAAAAGTGGTTATTGTGGCACTGGCATGTTAAAAGAAATAACAAAACATTCTTTCAAAACCAATAACAAATATAAAAGCCTATACGTTTTCTTCAACACTTGTTTGCACAAATATTGTACAAAAATGATATGATCAGAGAAGAAAACTTTAGGATCAATTAGCATGTTTAGCAAATTTGAAACGATTTGGCTGAGAGTTATCTGCATAAAATATTCCCACAAAATCAATGTGAGAGATGGAACTTTCATGAGTCAATGACATCTTTTTAAAACAAAATTGAAACCCCCGATTAAGTAATTGTGGTTTTGGATCAAGAGTTTTTTTACTTAGCAATATTGCAAATAGCATTGTGCTAAAAGAAACTTTGCATATTGCCAGTAATAATTATGTCTGTGTCTTAGTTTTCAATGAAGTCTTCCTTCCAACCGTTTGATTTCCACCATTGAACTCGAAGAATTGTCTTCATTTTTTTCGCTTAGGAGAATGTTTTTGATGTTTACAATATTTAAAATTAATAATCTGATATATATTACTTGAATTAAATTTAGCCAAACATTGATGGAAACTGAAGGGTAAGGTAAATAGACAGCTTACAAAAATTTATCCACATCTGCTTAATTTCTTCACCAATTCCTGCATTTTCAGCATAGATAATAGGAAATATCCCCAATTACGCAAACATTAAACCTTCGCACAGGTCAGGGTCATTTTTGTTCTTTTCATGTTACAATTTGTTTTGAGATTATGGTCACATGCCGTAAACAAAATCCAGTGAGAGGGACCTTTTCATAACAGCGGCATGTGTAAATCGTAACGATATAGACAAACGCAGAGAATATTACCAAGGATAAGCAAACCTTGTAAAAGTTGCAATGAACAAAACAAAAAAAAGCCAAAAATATTCAGCTCTTGCAAGTGCAAAAGATCTACACAATGATGAGGTATATAAAGGAGTATATCTAAAGGCCAGAAGATTTGCCCTCGAACAGAGGAAAAAGAGAAGCGGCTCCGAACAAGAACTGAGATTCGTTAAGGAAAAATGGTGTGATGAAAGAAAACCTAAACTAGTGAGGGGAAACTTGTGCGAGATCCGACAACCCAACCCCATCAACAGGACAGCAGTCACTAGAGAATTGATACACGTTCACTGTAAAAATACTGTAAAGATACCCAAAGCAACCAATGCACTCTACTCCTATGTATCAGGGTGATACAAAATGTCATCAATGGAAAGGCCCACCTTGAAGAGGTCTTACAGCCAAAAGGAATGACTGCAGGCAATGTTCCAAAACAACGATGGAAGAGTAAACCAACGGTGGAAGACTGTAAATTAAATGAAAAATGAAACGATTGGAGTAGACACTAAAAAATGAGTATAAACTCTAAGTTTGATCAATCAAACACAGACAAGACAAGATGGAATAAGAAAGAAACTTAAAATGACATTATGTAATGCACCCAAAGTATTGTCAAAACAAGGAGATGCATGCACAATGCTATATTGACGAGGAGAGCCAGCCATCGTAGGGGTAGGGTTGTGAAACATTGCTCCATAGTGATGTATCAAACGCTGAATTGCAATCCCAGGGTATCAGAGAGCAAGGTTGGACATAAAAAAACAGATTTCATGAGGTATACTCATGTTCTGAAGAGGAATATAAAAGCCAAGTTGCGGGAAGCACCCGTCCAGCGAGATGAAGAAGCCCTTTGGCGTGGTGAATTTCATGTGAAGGGGGGAGATGCAGATTTATTGCTACGGATAGTATACAGAAGTCAATACACACACTGCTGGTTCAAAGAGTCTCAAAACCAGGTGCTAAGAAGTTTCACAGATGAGAGAAGACATAAATGGTCATTGGTGAATTCATTAACCGGAAATTAATTGGGCGCATGCAAGCGAAAAGCAAAGCGAAATCTGGATTTTAAAATGAAGCCTTTTTTTGATGTTGTTTGGAACAGCCTATGGAACCAGAATGTTATGAGTCTACAAGACAGGAGTCAATACTTGGACTTATAGTTATCACTTCAAACCCTAAATATGATGACGAAGTTACATGTTATGGCATGAGCCGACTTAAATTACCTCGTTTAACCAATAAGCTACAACCAAAGAGACTACAGAAAACGCCAACTATGACAAAATTAAAGCCAAACGGAGACAGATAAATTGGGACTAAGAATTGGAAACCAAGAATACTGGAGAAGCTTGGTGTTACACAAGGAGAAATTGACAGGACCTTATTCAAAAATTGTGCCAATGAAGAACCAATCTACTAAAAAGAACCCGTTATGGCTCACAAGAAAAAAGCACAAAAAACTAGTGAGGAACAAAGAGTTTGAAGAGGTATGGGATTAGAATAAGAAAAAAACTGAACGAAATCTAGAGCAACTACAAAAAGTGTCAGAGAGCGGCCAAGCTAGAAGTGAGATGGGCTAAGAGATTTTGAAAGGAAATTAGCAGAAAACATTTTAAAGATGAACCCAACAAGCTTCTACGCCTTGACGTAAGTCTAAACCAAAAAAAGTACAAAGCCACAGAAGGGACCCTTGAAAAACCGACACAGGCAGTGTAAAACCACCAAGACAACTACTGCAGAAGCACTTAACGACTTCTTCTCGTCTGTATTCACAGAAGAGAAACCAAAATGTTCCAGTTCCTGAGGACATATATCAAGGACCGGATGAGGGAAAACTAAAGGATATGGAAATCACTGCAAAATGCTGAAAAAGATAAATTAAAAAATGGCCCTCCAAAGCAGCAGGGAACAGACGAAATCCCTCATCTATCCTCCAAAAAATGTGTGATGAAGGTGCATGCCTTATCGACGGTATTACACTTATGTCTCTGCAAGGGGAAGATATGTTCCAACCGACTGGAGATCTGCCACATTGTACGATCTACAAAAAGGTTCAAGATCCAAAGCATCCAACTATCGCCCAATAAGTCTGACGTCAGTCGCAAGGAAAGTATTAGAAAGCATCATTAGAGATACAATTACAGCGCACCTTGACAAGTTTAGTAATACGCGAGTCACAACTTGGTTTCTTTTTTTTAAAAAAAAAAAAATCCCCGGGAAAAATCTTGCACTAAAATCTCATAGAACACCTGGAAGTGATCACAAAGCTCAAAAATAGTGGAACACCAGTTGATGTCATTATATCTAGACCTGGCCAAAAGGCCTTCCGCACACCGTCCCACACCAAAGGACTGATAGCAAAAATCAACTCACAATGGACATCGAAGGTAAATTCTACTTTACATCAATTCATGGGCTGGCTGGCCGCAAAAAACAGAGGGTAGTCACTCAAGGAGCCCAGAGTCGGTGGAAGAATTGTAACAAGTTCGTGGTGCAGGGTCAAGTGTTGGAAACCCACTCTGTTTTCTTATATGAACGATAATGGAGCTGCTAACACTCCAAAAATGTGAGTAAAAAAAGTCACAGCTGTTTAATGGTGAGTAAAATCTTAGTCAAAGTTGGTTAAACCTTACACCAAAACTGAGTATATTTTACCCACCAATGACTAGATTAGTCAACAATGGGTAAGGTTTACTCAACTTTGACTACGATTTTGCTCAACATTAAAGAGTTGTGACATTTTTACTCACATGAGTCAAAAATTTTTTACAGTGTATTAGCGCTACCGCCACAATAAGCAAATTTGCAGATGACACAACTAGCTCACCATGTTTGTCAACAAATTTGAAGCACATCAGATGCATGAAGATTCGATATAGACCACTTCCATTGAATGGGCAGAAACCTGCCAATGAAGTACACTGCCAGATAAATGTGAGTTTTGGCACTTGGAGACAACATTAGTCATCATTTATCAAATGGGACAACACAGCATTACAAACGAAACCGTCGAGAGAAAGATTTGGGCATCCAAATATTGAAGGTCTCAACCCAAATTGTGCAGCTGCGCAAAGAAAGGAACAGAGCCTTGGGGAGATCAAAAGAAATTTTGCCCTGATTATTTATACTAATCACTGGTTCGTCCCCATCTCGAGTATGCAATTTTTCAAGCATGGAAACCCTATCGGAAAAAGACAAGAAAAATGCTGAGAAGGTCAAGCCCAGAGCAAACAAACATCATACCAAGTTCTTCAACATTTATCGTTCGATTACGAGCAGCGATTACACCGACTTAATCTTACAACATGGAAAGAGGACATGAAAGAGCAGTATATCATTCAAAACATACAGGAATTATAAACCAAATTGATAAAATAATCCAGAAGGGAACCTCTTTAAAAGAGCTAGGTTATCAACACTAAAGCGTGGCCATTTCACAAAAAGTGGCCAAATCCGATCAGGACTCGACTTAAGAAAACATTTCTTCAGTCAGCGAGTGGTAGATAGTTGGAATAAACTACCAGAAAGTGCCGTCCAAGCGCCCACACTCATCTGCTTTAAGAAGGAGGAATTAAGTAACTTGTGGTTTTAGACATGTTAGGATGGGCAAAAAATGGCCCCCAAAAACCCCTACCACACTATTATGTCATCGGAAGATGGGGAAGGGTGTGGCATCTAAAGGTTAGTGCATACTACACGCAAGGTGCGTTGCGGTAGTTGCAGTGCCTCGAATTACGGGTCTCTGTCCAGTCTTCCTGCATTGCGGTTTATGCAAACCGAGAATTTATTTTAACTGCCAGGCTGCAGAGGTAGTGAGTTGCTGCAGCAAGTGATCGATATATCGGCCACTGCAATGCACAGTGCAGCGAGGTATGACACGAAACCTTAAGGTATTTGTCTAAGGTAATAAGGTATGTCGTACACTGCATTAAGCATGAAAAAGGTCCTAAATTCATCCCAGAGAGCGAGTTTATACAACAAAAATCTTGTTAGAATGGTTAGATGTCCATTAATGCTCTTTCATGAAAAATAGCCATTTTGGCATCAAAACCTGCCATAACAAAAATTAATAGTGATGGGCCAATTAGATCCCTTAGAGAAAGTATTCAAGGTTGCCCTTTTATACACATTGAAAAATGTCCAAAATTAGGGCCAGAGAGGACGCGTGTTATATAAATCTGTATCCTTTTTTCTACAATACTGAAAAGCACTAAAATGTCAAAAAAGCATTTAAAGTTTAATTCAAACTATCAACAAAATGCAACTTAGAAAACTTTTCTCTCTATATGGGAAACCCTTAAGAATGCAACCCTAAAAAAATGTTATTAAATCTGAGAACACAAAAAGGTTCCTTCCCAGCAACCCTGAAAGGTGCTTACAGAGTGAAAGGGCGGGCTTGTTGTAGTTCGTTGAAGAACCCTACGAGGTTTCATGCAGAGGGAACAAGTTAGAAACCTCTTTCGCACTTTTTTCCCGCGAGTGTGCAGTCAGTTGTAAATTTCTTATGAAAAGGTTTGGCAAAAAAAGCCATATTTGAAACAACAAATATAAAAAAAATTCAGAACTTAATGTTGACAAAGATTGGTGCTGTCGCATTTCGTAAAAAGGCCTAAGATCAAAAAACCTTGGCATTGTCGGGCAATGTTCTTGAAAAAAGCGTAGAGGATGACAAGTTGCAAGTTTGTATTATTAATTCTTCAGCTTGAAACTTGTGTTTGAGATTTTTAGATTTTATTTTTCTGGTCAGAATTAGTGATTTGAGCGCACTTCTATACAGAATCTAGGAGAATCAGTTTTAAGAAAACTGGTAATTCAGCAGTTTCCGCGCACCGAGTAAATGCTATTTTTCTCCACCAATATGCGGCTGAAAGTTGCCGAATCCGCGTAATTACGTAACCAAAATGTCGCCCAACTTTTCACTCCTTACCCCAGCCTCTTAAAGTTCAATATCCCCCCGCCCCCCCCCCCCCCCCCCCCCCCCCCCCCCCCCCCCCCCCCCCCACCCCCTCCCCCCCCCCCCCCCCCCCTTACCAAATAGCTAAAAAAAGTAAATATACGCAAGCGTTTGCAGTCAAATCAATGCTATAATCACACAACCTGAAAAAGTTGTGAATTAAAGAAAAAACAACGGCCGAATAAAAAAAAAACAGCGGGCGAATCTATTTTTCTTGTGGTCTATACAGTATTTTTTCAAAACCTAATCTTACCGTTTGAGTAAATATGGAATTGGCCAAGCGGGTTTATGATTGTATTTAATACATTAAAGCAATACTCCACTCCTCATCTATTAAATGGCGAACATCAAGCATCATATGTTAAGGTAGACAAAAAAACAAGCAATGGTAAATAAGTCAGGATTGTTTTCACAAAATATTTCCAAGAAAATTACAAACCTATTGAATTTTAAATTTAAAAAAGATTAATGGTTTATTTGCTAACTTTGTCATTTTCATACATGTATATATTGTAGCATTTTTGAAAAAAGCAAATAAAACATGGGGAGTCGCCTTACGCGAAGCGGGTCGACCGCGCAGTTAAGTTTTGAATCATTAAATTCTTCGGAGAAAAGAACATAACGGGAAACTGGCGGAAGGGGCCTATTTGTTTGTTTTGGGAGGTATAATTTCGCTCTACATTCAATGGAGTTGGTGAGTCTTGGTGTACGTGCTTGCGTGCAAAGGGATTATTTAAAAAAAAATGGTCGAGACGATCCGTTACATTCTCAAGCAGTGTCATCGCTCGCTCTTTACTTTTCTTGCTCTTTTTTTTTTTTTTCCTTATGTATCCTTCAAAAAAAGCTCCGGCGTTTAGGGGGGGGGGGGGGTGCCCAGGCACCCGGAACCCCCCCTGGATCCGCGCGGTCACTGCGCTTGGCGTTAGGGCAACCCATCTCGATTTGATTCAGACATATTAAAAACAGCTACCCTCTTCTATTACCTGTGCTAATGACAATTGACATCTTGCAAGTTATGAATAGTTCCCCCTGTCTATTGAGGATTTGAAGGAAAAGAGGAACAAACTAGCATGATCTGGAGGCCAGAATAAGGGCAAAACATGCTTTGGTGGTGGATTTGGGCAAAAAAGCCCCAGAGAAGCTGAGAGAAAAATTAATTCTTAAAATGATTTTAGCCATTTGGCCCAGTGCTATTTTTCAACCCACAGTTTGGGTTACATGCTTCTTTCACACCAATTGACTACTGTATATTTGGAAAACAGAAATGCAAACTTTTATATACCAAATTTTCAAGAAAAAAGACAGTTCAAATACCAGAGGGGCTGCAAATGATCCCCTTCTCGGCCGGAACATGCCCATTACCCCCTTTTCCACTCAAGAACCCCCCAGGTCATGGGCGGTGGTCCAGAGAAGAGAAGATATTCAGTAGCTTCCCACAATGCCATTGCTTCCATTGGAAGTTTCTGTACAGGTAGTCAAGTGAAACGTTAGAGTCGAAAATTCTTAAAAATGCAAGTTGTTGATCACTGTGTTAATTTAGCCATGTTTTCATCTCTCACGATTCACATCAGTACCTGTACAAAAACCCCATTGGAAGCAATGGCACTGGTGGGAAACTTACGAATCTTCTCTTGTGCCAGAGGGTGGCAACGGTGGGCGAGAGTTTCAAAAAACTCAGGAAAAACGGGTTTAAGCAATACTGTGTAAAATTAGTTTTTTAACGTATTAAGGGTAATTCATTACACGCGCTCTCGATTAGCTACCCTCCAACGACCTTACTTTGCACAAATGTTCTATGGGGGCCCGACCGAAACAATTGATTTGTTGCAAAGTAAGGTCGCGGAGGGTAGTATCGATCGCTAGTGGATCCCCTCTCACTTCTGAGCGGGAAATGTAATGTTTCGCTCCTCTTACGATTTTTGCCCCTCCTATTATTTTACCAGGCCACTGCCTGGTTGTGTGTATTTTGAAACAATTTTACACTGGGTTTGTCTTCCCCCTGAAGATACTTGAATTTGGATTACAGTTGGTTTATTTAATGTACGCCCACACTCACCGTCTATTTGGATTCTTGCAAATCTATCCAGGACTACGGTGTGAAGAATGGGATTTTGTTAGATTGTAGCTTGCTGAAACTCTAACCTTCTATTCATTTTTGATTGTTGTAGGAAAAAAGAGCTGAAGTCTGCCAAAAGAGTTTCTCCATTCCAAGTTTTAAGGGTCGTCAAAGAAAAGTTCACCGCCACAATGTGACTGTACCAATCCCCTCCCAAGACTTGTGTGTCTTGTCAGATGGAACTGGAAAGTTGTATATCTCTGAAGCCGGGCGATGAGATAGAGACACTGACAATGAGAATGTCTGGAAGGTGTGTGAGATATTACTTGTCTGCTTGAACTAAGGAGGAATATAGCTTTCATGCCAGTGTTAAAAGGCGAATCGCAGTAAGCCGCAAGCTGTAATCGTGAGCGTACAAAGTCGGCGTGTGTGATACGCATGCACAATAACAGCACAAAAGCTATGACATTTTTCCTACCTTGTTCAGGTGGACAAATTATAGATCATAGATACAGTCAGGACAATCTTAGCCAGACTCGTTTGGGTTGCCTGCCTTAAGGCAGGAAGACAAATAGGGATCACTTTGTCCCTGTGTTGTTGTGTTTTGATGCTGTTGTTGAGTCTGTCATAATGAAAAAAGGGTTACATTTGCCTCGTAATATCTGCATTACTTCGATGGATTTCAAACAAACTTGAGTCAAGGTTGCAACATGGCTCCCCATTTTGATGAGGTCAATCAAAGGGTCACATACCAAGATCAAAGGGTCACATACCAAGAATCAAAGGTCTGTGAAGGTCATTCAAAGTTGTAAGATAGATGAAAATTGATTAATTGACCTTATTGAAAAGGTTCCAATTGGAACCAAACTGGGTATGGAGGTCACACATGGAAACCCTCATTTCTTTATCGAAGTTCCAAAGGTCACATATCATGTCAAAGTCATTTGGGCCTATCATTCACAAAACCACGACGGCAGGCGAAACAAAAGCGGGTCTGAACGGATCCGATGTATTTAAAAAAAGGAAGGAGTTAGTGTTCTCCTAAAAAAGCTCTCCATTTCAAAGTAAGGAAAGTATTCATGGAGAAAAATAACAACATTTCCACTGCAATGTGCTGCAGCAAAAAAAAAAAATGATCTTCCAAGGAGAAGTTACCAATTATTCTCCTATGATAAACGTAACGCCAATATTAGCACTTTTTTAAAGAGCGCCCCCCAATTTTTTCACAAAATTGAGATTTTACACGGTTACATTGTAACTGGCTTGTAAACCATTACCTGTGAATGGTTAAGCTCTAGAATGTCTTTGCACAAAACGAAGGAAATTTTGTAATTAGATTAAGTTATTATCGGATTCCCGATAAGAATTCACGCCTGCTGGACACGGCCTTCCATGTGAAATAGCCGGGACAATAGCGGCCATGTACGTGTCTATGCTCATCCCTTAGTTGTGTATTGGTTCAGGCAAATCAAGTTAGGGTTTTTTTTTCGGGGTGGCACTATTTCATCATGGATGCCATAAACGTAGCATTTCCACCTCTGCGTTAAGTCCAATCTGGGATCCAAAATTCTTATTACAAAATCGCTTATTTTTATGATAAATACGCAATTTTTTAGCATTCTCGTTTGCATGTTTAGTTTCAGACAACACCGCGCAACTGTGCCAAAATATCAAAATTTTGAAAAATGGGGGCGCTCTTCAAAAAATGTGCTATATTGCTTAAGGAAAACTGCAGGGGCGTGATCAAATGCACTTTAGGGGAGCGAACACTCCGCTCCACCTGAAGATGTCTGCGTAGCTAACCTGAATCAAATGTAGAAGAATAACTAGAGGGACCACATTTGTGGCTCAAAGAGCACGGACCTAGCCGTGTGATAAAATGACCTTTGAACCCATATCGAGCTCAAAATTTTGGAAGAGTCCGAAAGCTGATTCATATGCACGAGCACAGGAATCCAATAACTTGGCAGATAGCAAATATGGTTTTTTTAAATATTGTTCCATAAGAACGGGAAGTCCCTTTAATGACCTTTGGACCCCCATGCTGAGCTAAACTTGGGTGATAGGGTCTCAAGCTGCTTTTTATGCATGAGTCACGTGACCATGGTACCTTGCATACACACAACAAACAAATGCTGATGTGCATGCAAGTGGGACGCCTACAAAAAAAAATTTTACCTTGAATACAAAATTTAACATATTAATCCTGTGTCAAGTGATTTTATGCGAGTAAGAATTTTTATTCCACATTATAGCGTGTTAAATACACAAAGTTATCCATAAAAATGGGCCAAAATGCAAACAATTTTTGTTTTAAAATTATAACATGACAAAATCATTCCAATTGTTTTCTACCTTTTTATATATGCCATAGTTGAAGTTCTTAAAAATTAAATGGTATAGTTGATAAAAATTTAAAAGATACAGGACATTTCAGATAAGAATTGCCGCCACCCATTTTTTTTTTAAAGAACAGCCTGGTTTTTTTTCTATTTTCAGGTGCCTTACGCAGGCTTTATTTTGGGGGGTTTCGTACTTCGAAAAAGTGGTACGTTTTTTAATTTTTTGAAAAAGTGGACCTTTAATTGATAAAAATGGTCTTTTTTGGACTTGTTTGAATATTTCCCAAAAAAGTGGGCTTCTTGTCAATTTTTTCTAAATTTTGGGAACTTTTATCAAAAAAATTCAGCAAACAGTGGACCTGAAGGAGACCAAGAGTTAAACATATTTGTAGCATTTGGGAACTTTTTCTTAGCTAACAATGTCTTTATGGGTCTGAAGTGGTTCCCCCCCAAATATGATTGTGAAAACAGGGTGCCACTTATTAGGGACACGGGATTTAAAACGGAGGGAGTATACATATACAAACTACACTTAGAGTGGATTGTTAGAACACATACCAAGGAACATTCAATGGTTGATCCATTTGTTACAAGCACTCGGGTATAAGCCACCCCAAAAAGGAAGATTTTGAGTCTTCAAAATAGGGGTGGGGCTATCGAGGGCGGGGCAAGAACTTGCGGAGCACATTATCAATTACAAAAGTGCAATATCATTCAAGAGCGTTTTATTCACCAGATACCCATTATGTCACACTTTTGTTGATAGGGAGATATTAAAACATTAAAAATAAAAGTTTCAATTTTCACCGGTCCTCACATTCCTCAAAGTAATTCTAGTAAACCAGCCATCCCAAAATTGGCATTAGGCCCTACTTTGGAGGCTCTATATAATAGTTCAGTTTTTTGAATGTGTGATTTTGTTTGTGTAATTACTGCCACATTGTTTCCTGAATGCTAAAATTACCACCTGGGCTTTATTACCGAAGTGTTATGCTAGTGCCTGTATTTTCTTTAAAAATTGGGTGGCTATACCGGAAGGTGGGCTTAAACCCGAGTGTATGGTCTGGTAGATACGAAAGTAAGAAAAGGAAACCAATATGTGCCTGGACTGCATGAACTCCAACTTCTCCATGGTCTTACCATACATTGACTGTTCTTTGAATTTTCTAGTGGTTATTTTGAGCAAGAATGTGTCTTGAGAGTAAGCCGTTCACCATCCAGCATTCAGAGTAGACGGCAGTACATCTCAAACAGTGCACTGTCTAGGTACTTCACATCGAAGACAGCAAACAGACGGATGAAGACAATAAACAGACCGATGAACACAGCGATGGAATGCCTACTACTAGTAGGGTTAAAAAGCCTGCTGTATTTGACGTCTTTCTGGAGTGGTCTCAGTATAGCACAGAGTCAGGTAAGAGCTGCGATACAATCACTTCATTGCAAATGGGGGAAGAATGGGGCTGAGGCATTTTTTTCTGAGGGGCGAATTTTGGTTCTTTTCTCCTATACACTATATTCGGCCTGAACCCCTCTAAGGAGTGATGTAATACTTTCACGCAGTTATTGGCATGCGTTATATCACAACGACCGCCGACTTTGTCGCTCGAAATGTAAGGTGGCGATGGACCCATTATGGATGTCCATCCATCATCCATCCATCCACCCACCCCACGCCACGGCCACAACCCACCCATCCCTCCATCCATCAATCCATCCCTCCATCCATCCACCATCCACCCACCACCCCCCACCCACCCTATGCAAACCTTTTCATGTAAGCGCTGCGAGACACAGCACTTCCTTGCAAATGTGGGAAGAATGGGGCTGAGGCATTTTCCTGAGGGTGCTAATTTGGGTCTTTCTTCTCCTAGACAACTATACGTCCGGCCTGAAACTAATGAGTTGATGTCAATAAACTTTCCACGCAGGATTGTGCCATGCGTATAGCACAACGCCGACTTTGTACGCTCTAAATGTAAGGTGCGATGGACCCATTATGGATGTCCATCCCATCATCCTCCAGCCCACCCCCCACCCACCCACGCAACCCACACTCCATCCCATCCACTCCATCCATCCCATCCTCTCCACCCACCCACCCACTCACTATGCTGTAGATGTGTTATTGTCTGTGAATTCGAGTTTGATAATGGGTTAGAATATCTCTCAGTATTATCATCTTTAAGCATAATAAAAATAATTAACATTTAGTCCTCCTTTAAGTTGTTTTACTCCTCGTATTGTTCTTGACACACCAATTCTTCTCACTTCAAACTGACTCGTTCTCGGCATTTCAAAAGGTAGAACAGCGCCCACTTATGCAAGCCCTAATTATCTTGCGTGCCTGTATATTTGTCTAGCCCTTCCAACTTTGAACTTGTTCATGATTCTGGCAAAGAGGTGATCAAAAAAGTGGAAGAGGAAAAAGATGCAAAGAAAGGTAACAACTCCTATAAGTTTAAAGGGGTATTTCGTGATCCACAGCCTCGTCCCCAGTCTTACCTAAAAAAAGTTGAGATTTTTATATCATCTGAAGCATTGGCCTTAGTATATGTGCCTAATCTTACATGCAAATTCAATCTACCCGGTTGCATCAAACCACCAATTCCACAAAAAGGTAGAAAACTCATGCAGACTATTCAAAGCCATCCTGGTCAGATTTAAGAAATATTCTATAAGTTGTTGTTCAGTGTTGTTCCTCTACTTTAGTGTTGTATCTACTTCGATGGATAGGACTTTGTCTAACTGGTTGCCATTGGCATCAAAAAATGTAATAGTGACATTAGTAGTGCACACAGCTGTTTGACCCTATGCAAACCTTTTATTTTTAGAGCAATTTTAAGAAGTGGCGACACAATTTTGACAACTGATATAATTAGGGGCATGCAAAAGCTATTACCTCTGCAAAAATCGGAAAAATTCATGGTGGGAAACTTGCCATATATGCCTGCAAAAGTCATGATTTGTATGTTATAGCGCCCTCTGAATGCCCATTTTCCATGAAGAGACGTGTTAAACTAGACTTTCAAGAAAAATCATATTTGCCCACAGTGAAATTTCGTAAAATTTACACAGGATGAAGTCAGTGGTATGAATATTCCAAATTAGTTTTCAAAAGTGTATTGCCATTGGTATTTTTGTTTTATTCTGGTTTTGTCATAATAAATGATACTTTCAAACAGCTGTGTGCAAGAACTTATATTGAAAAAGTAAACTCCCAGCAGTTATTCCATGGAATAATTCCTTATTGCAGTCGTCTCCTGTACCTCAATTGGTGGGTACTCGCAAGAACAATCAAAAAGTTGTCATGTCCCACACAGAATTCTCCTCTGCTCAAACCAACATATTTATTTGCACTGTGGACCCAGTATCAGCGTCAGCTTCAGTTACGCGCACATATTCAGGCTGATAGTCCTTGGGATGGCAGTCGGGTAACTGACAGAGAGGAGTAGGTTTAGTGCAGTCATTAGTTTCAAACTTTGTAGGTTCAAAGCACTCAGGTCCTTAAAAGCAGGCCCGTACGCAGGGGTGGTGCAGGGGTGCTATTGAAGTATTCTTAAACAGCTGTGAAAATTTAAGCAATTTCATTGCATGGCTTATGCCCGGGTTCAATTCGACAATTGAACCCAGGTAGTACGCGCTGGGTATTGACGTTATTTGGAGGTTGAAGCGCTCGCGTCATACCGCGTTTTGCTACATTTGCGCGCGCCTGCCAACGTTGCGACTCGTTGCGTATGTTTGTTGCGTTCAACAGGTTGTTTGATTTTTGTCACTGGGTGGTGGCAGTCTTTTATTGTTTTATTTTAAGCCATAAGGATCGTGAAATTGGGTTAAAGATGACCTAAATTATAAAGCTGTTTAAGAATGAGAATAAAGGTATGATTTTGGGAACTGGTACTCTCTTTATGACGAATTGTGACCAGCGATGCCATTATTTTTGCGTGTACGAACTCAGGCCTACGGCCTCGTTCTTCCATCTAAAATAATGGTATCGACTTGATTTCAATTTGTCGTAAAGAGAGTACCGGTTCCCAAAATCATACCTTTATTCTCTAAATCAAAATTCTTGATGTCTGAAATTGGATGTCGTCTCATCACTTAGTTTAGTATATGTTAATTTATCTAATTTGTGAATGTTTGAAATGCACTAAAACTCTCAGATATGGGCATGATATAAATAAAAATATTTCCTTGTTTCATAAAACAGAGCAACCTCTGTACACATGGACTCAGTCAGAAGACGACGTCACCATCACCTTCATCTTGCCAGAGACTGTAACAAGACAGGAAATCCATTTCCAAGTCACCGTAGATCGTCTGGAGCTTGGCATCAAAGAAAAAGCGGTCTTACTAGAGGGTGCATTACATAGAGATATTGATCCTGCTCTCTGCACATGGACGTTTAATAAACGAAAGTAAGAGATGCATGTTAGTGTGAATTATTAAAATACTAGGCGGTCCACGGGTTTTGCGATTGATACCTGGGTGCGACAACTGGATTGATTACCCTCGGGGTTTTGCGGTTCGTTTGACCTTGAATGACCCCTGATGACCTTGTCATGACCTTTAACACCAACTATCAACCCTGCCCACCAAGTTTCGTCTGGATACACCAAAGTTTACCCCATTTGACCTTGAATGTCCCCTGATGACCTTGTCGTGACCTCTAAGATTTTTGGCATCAATCAACCCCACCTTCCAAGTTTCATGTCCATACACCAACGTTTACCCCATTAGACCTCCTTTGACCTTTAATGACCCCTGATGACCTTTGATCCACTAACCAATACAAACTCGGTCTTCGGAAGGTCAAGGGGCACCCATCCACCAAGTTTCAGGAACGTGCGACCCTCGGTCTCTGATAAAATAGACACGGTCAGACATGGTGGGTACTGGTCTAAACCTACTTTCCTTTATCTTGTTGAAAACATGCTTGTTGTTATTTTACTGCATGGTGCATATTACACAAAAGAGATTACTCTTTGCAATATATTAAACCTTGCATTTATGTCACGTTGTAATCATTAATGCTGAGTATCTGAAAAAAATGCGGCTTATTGTTGTGTTGTCTGCAAGAGGTTACACACCACTAATCACTTATACACAGTAGTCTATGGGAAAAATGGCAACTTTGAGCAGGTTTCTTTCACATTAGAAAACTCTCCACAGAGGAAATACAACAACATCACCCCAAAGTACAAGCTGAATCACCAAATAACCAAATTTGAAAACATATGATGACCCCCAGAAATTTTTTTAGTACGAATCGCCAAACTTGCCCGATGTCAAACCGGAAACCCACGATTTTCTATAGTCGCCAAAGCTAGTAAATTTGCAAATCGATGTGAAATTGATGACCGCGGAGTAAATTTCCTCAAAATTCACTGTCCAAATGCTGCTTAGTTTGAGAAAACATACCAGTCTACCATGTCAATCATGAACTTTCATCACTTCTTAATATAACTAGTGCATTTTCAGACATTTTATAGACTTTTTACCAGATGCCATGCCAGAACGTAGTCCACCCAAGATTTTTTGATCCTTACGGCAGCCAGGTTAGGGTGATAACCTAGAGGGCACATAGGGATTGCTTTGTTAGTGCATCTGTCTGTGGTAAAATGTTAATACTGCTATAAGGCACACATTGCACACACCACGGCGGCAGACGACAGATGTTCGGTGAACACTGTATAGACAAATTAAAAACAAAAATGAACCTTACAGTATATGATTTTATTTAAATATATGTGTTGTGGTTTATTGTGTCGTCTGCAAGGATTGCAGAAGGCACTTAGGGATTACTCTGGTCGTATGTCTGTCTGTATATGTGTCTGTGGTCAAAATGTAAACCCTTTAATATATTGCATGCCATATGAGTTCCGTAAGGGCTAAGATGATGGTGGAACTTGGTGGAAAGGTACAGCGGTCCGGGGGGAAGTACGTAATCCTGTTTCTTAAAATTAAAAAAAAAGTTGGTTAAATGAAACAGCCCGTGTTTTTGAAAAAATTCTCAAGACTGGAAAAAAAATATTGAACAGGCATTGTGGGAAAAATGGATGATACCGTAGCGATTCCATGTTCACTTTTCCGTGTATGAGAGCACCGAAGTAACCGAAAAAAACGTTCAATTTCTGCTTGGTTCTATTATGTTCAGACCCAATTACGATTTACTATTAAAAGAAAACATAGTAACGGACCCTCTGTACAAAAACATCTCATAGAACCCTTGTTTCCGGAGAATTTGCGGATTAGTGTCATTTACACACCATTCTCAATGACGGAATGATAAACGTTAATCTCTCGCGCCGTACCATTAGATAATATCTTTCGCAGTCTGTGACACAGGACTACACCATGGGAAATACTACCGGACTGCCGTAGTGGAGAGGAGGGGGGGGTGACATGTTGGTGACATCATGTGACCTTGGGGAACTCATGTGACCTTTGGCCCATTCAAAAAACGCCGGAGGCAGACGACACTCGCGGCTTGGGAACCACAATGATTTTTGTGTAATTTGAAATACAATTATATGAACATTTCGGTGAGTAGTTCCACATCTTTTCAGCTGATACGGCCAGATTTTCTTGGGAAGAAGACCCGTAACACATCTGTCATGGGACTTGGTGCAACATGCCCCTCAAAATCCCCTGTACTATCTGTTAAGAGTGTGGGCATCAAAAAACAGCCAGTCAGGCCTGGTAGGGCCACTAGCAAACAGTTTCCATCCCCAAGAACCAAACTTAGCTCTTGGTCAAATTTAGATCGGTACCGCAGGGCAACATGTTGCATGGATCTAAGCCGGCCGGAAAATGGGCGTTGAAAACAGTGTGTGTGTAACAAGGCCTTGGCCTATCCATAACAAAGATAAAGCCCTACATGTACTCTTGTTATCTTTAAGTAATGTGTATTAGTTATCTTTGTTTGTTTGCTCTATCACAAAGTCGTGGGAATGGCTTGTGGTGTGTCAGGATTGGTCAACTGTATGTGTATGGGGGCGCGTGTATCCATGATTACGGACGCTCCTAACATTACATGGCCCGCTATTTGAGGCTGGGCGGATTGGGAGCAGTCAGGGGTTTCCACCTAATCTTATTCGACACTGACTGTGATGTACATGTACAGGTGTGACTCTCGGTACACATGACCGACAGTTAAAGTCCCTTCGAAGGACGGGGATGCTTCAGCTCCATGCCAATTCCAGGAACCAGTGGAGGGAGTGCGTTTCTGTATTAATCATAGCTGGTATACAGACAAATCCAGAATTATAGTACCCGAATAAAACCCAGCAAGTGCACGACCACAACGGGATTCGAACCCAGATTTTGATGGTAAAATTTGCGCCAGAGGCAAGCACACTAACTGCTAGGCCACGCTCTATCTTTGTAATGAGTGGAAATGATCACAGTATGGGAGAATCTGTATGAGGTATCCATTTTATGAAGAAAAATTCAGTATGCAGTGGCTCTGAAAGAGATGGTTTATAGCAGCAATTACCTTTACCTTAGTGAGGAAGGTGTCGGGTGGGGGGTGGGGAGGGGTCATTGGGGGTAGGGTGGGGGAAGGGGTCGGAGGAGGGGTAGGTGGGGGTATGGGGAGGGAGTCAGAGTTCACTGTTGCCCAACATTGGGGAAATCCTATATATACAGTTGAACTCTGGTGTGCTGCTTTTGGTCTTACAGCTATGCGCGAAAGCAGACAAGACTTCTGGTCGAGAACTGACTTGTGGAAGAAGTGGTGGCATATCCGTGATCTGATGAGGCTACCTTTATCACAGTGCCTGGTTTGTGGTACCTTTGTAAACAGTCTATCTTGGTATATAGTAAAGATTTAATATCTGTTGCCTTCCTGATGCCGGTAGTAGTCTCTGGGATGAGAACACCATCTTTGACCATTCCTACAATGACCACGGTTTGTGCCACATTTTGGTCCTGGCGAGCTGCACCCGAGTCCACCACATCATTCTCGGCCAACCACTTTTGCGACGTTTGTCCCAACAGCTGTTTGACCCCATGCAAGAGCTATTACTCCGAAAAAAATCAGAAAAAATCCCATTGGCGGGGAATCTTGCCATAAGGCCTACAAAGGTCATTCATTGTGTTATGGCGCCCTCTATATGGCCTATTTCCAACTAGAAGACGTGTAAAACTTACATTTCATGAAAAAATCAATTCTGCCCGCAATAAAATTCATCAAAGTTACACAGGACTGTAGTAGGGCATAAATACTCCAAATTAGTAGTCAAAAGGTGTCGCTGTCTGTATTTTTTTGTTTTATTCTAGTTTTGTTATAAAGGGGACTTTCAAACAGCTGTGGTCCGACACATAGTATTACTACAATTAACTTTTACTCTCAGAGTTGGCTTTGAGTTTCCTATTGGCCTGCCTCTTCTCGAACTTCACGTAGGATGTTATACCTTTCTCCAAATTACCCGGGGTGATCGCAGTATCCAGGCAGGAAAAGGCCAGGTGACTGATTTCCGTCCTCACTCTGTCTATCTCCGTCGAGATATAAGTTTCTTATTGCAGGATATAAACAGAAAATCTCCAAAATGAGACCCACATACTGATAGATTTCTTGGGTCTATGCCTGGCCACGATTTAAAGAGCCCCTTTGTGACCAGGAGGAGCTTTTGTAGACTGAAGTAAATTAAGGTTAATCAATCTTCTCCTCTGAGCTCAGCTTTTTGCTTTTTCCAGGTTAGAAAGTAGTTTTAGGTAAAAAAGAAGAGGGACCAATGTGGACAGATTGGTGGTTGGTAACAACAGAGGGCAGTATATAGTTGACCCAGACCAGGCTAGACGGATACATGAGAAACTTGAACACCTCACAACTGCCGAGTTGGTAAGCAGTATTACAGCAGTGGGATAGCCGGATTGGGGATTTGAATACTAACATGTGTAACAAACAAAAGAAAAATTCTGGCTCGTTTGCTCACCATGAATAACAAAATGTTGGCATCAACTTAAGACCTATCAGTGATTGCTAAATAAGCAAATCGATAAAAAATAATCAAAATAAGATTTGAGCATGTACGTAACAAGTACAGGTATCCTAACATACCCTGCAAATGGATAAGACCAGAAGCAGCGTATAATAAGGATAGAATCGGGATTTTAGTCATACGGTCCGAACGGACACTTACTACAACACGTAATGACTGAGAATCGTATCTTGGAAACACTGCCGTTTTCTTCCTTTTCTTTCAATTCTACAGCTGGAAAAGGTAAATTATGAGAATTCTACAGACTTATCCTTCACGTTTGAAGCTATTCCTGCCACATTTCAAATATTTGTCAAATCACGATAGTGTCTTTAAATGTGCAACTGGAGATTTCACCATCAGGTGTTCCTTAAAAAATCGAAAGTATAAAGATTTCTATCAAAAAATATAAAACTTTCCATCAAAAAATTCCCCATCTGAAAGGATTAAGTGAGAAAATAGTTCGTTTGGTACAAAATTGTTAAATATCTAATTTCATTAAGGGAGCAAATACGAAATTCAGCCTATGTGTTAAGGAAATAGGAGCAAATCCAAATCACCTTTTTCTTTAAGACATTTCCGTAGCCAAATTGAGTGTCTAATATAGATGAAATATATTTGAAACAAGATTGGGTGGACTAAAAATCTCTCATTGCACCTTTAATTAAGAAACCCGAGTGGGTGGGTGGTGAAGGGAGGACGAAATGCAAACAATGTGTAAATTACTTGCCTCGTAAATATGCACAATGATCCCAAATCGACATTATAATTCGCCCATTGGTGGTGCCCAAAAACGATGGAAATTTGGAAGTGCATATGCTCATACTTTTGGGCACCACATCGGGTTAAGGGCCATTTATCGGGATGTCACCAACGTGCCCGACTTTAACTTGCCTCCCATGACAAAACAAACCTATCAGCGAATTTGGAAAATTATTTTTTGGTAGGTCTTGGACAAAAATCTAACCAAAAATAATGTTCCACTTTTGGCTCGCTTGGCTAACAAGATGAATAAAAACAATGTTGGCATCAACTCAAATATGAGAAGCCCGGGGGGTAGTGGGTTGGTGGGTGGGTGGGTTGGTAGGGAGGACCGAAATGCAACAATGTAAAATGCTTGCCTCGTAAATATGCATAAGGTCTTTCTAATAGAACGATATGATTGGCCCATTGGGTGGTGCCAAAACTATAAAAATAAGTGAATATTGCTCATACTTTTGGGCACCACAATTCTGGTTGTGCCATTTCAGGAGAAGTATAATAGAGGTCTGTGGTTTGGGCCCACAATTCAGCGTTGAAAGCAACCTTTCAGAAGGAATCTAATAAGACCATTTTTGCCTTTTGGAAACATTTATCAGTCTCATTTCCATCAGCGGGAAGCTTGTTAAATACATAGACTGGATGCTTTGCATTCTTTGTGGAAATGAAACTAGATGTCAAGCTTTATTGTCCTGAGCTGACCGGGAGTTTCCAGAACCTGACCCATGACAACATTTTATTTGACACACAATTCAGAAACCTTAAAGGTGCAACGAGAGATTTCAAATAATAGGGTCCCTAAAAAAATAAGAAAATTCTGATTTTTGATGGTGTCAGCTCTCTATCAAAAAGATTCCCATCTGAAACTGATAAATGGATTAGCAGCGATAATGCCAGCGAATCGAAAAATGTGGCAATACATTCTTTCAAAACTTATACTTAAGGGATAAGTGTGTACAAATTCCATATAACTGCTGTAATGTATATAACAAACCACCAAATAGTGAAAAAAATGGAGTATTTGAGGAAAATTTGTCATACCGTCTCCCAGAAATAGACATCAGCGATGGGTGATCAAAATAGACCACTAAACAGCCGATGTGGTTTACACACTAAAGGAATAAACAAATTCAATGTTGTGGGTGAGGTCAAACTGTATAGATCATGGCTGCTAAAACACGCTTAAAAATTGGGATATTCATGGCGGAAAGGTTTTTTTTTTATATCAAGTCGTAATTTTGATAGCAACGTATAGAAATTACAGAATCGGATTAAAAAGTCCTTCCTTGTCTTTAATACACAGATTCAAGCCAAACACTTGAGATTATGATCGATATCCTGCCAGTAGTTAACAAAAATGCAAAAAACAGGAATTTGGATGATTTCTTTTCTATGTTTGGATAGCAACTGGTGTACGCCCTTTAAGTTGAAAACTGTTTCTTTGGTACAAAAATTGTTGAAATTCTAATTTACTATAGGGCAAATAGGAAAATCAGCATATGTTTTATATGAAACCTTAATCTATGACATTTAAAGGTGTAATAAGAGATTTTGAGGCCACCCTAAGATTGCGTCATAATAGTATTTCATATAGATTAGACAATAGATTCTGGCCTTGTATTTCGCTTACGGAAAAGGTCTTAAAAGAGGAGAAAAAAGGCAATTTGGATTTCTTGTATTTCAATGTAAAAAATAGGCCGGGAATTTCATAGGTGCCCTATACAGAAATTGAACCAATTTCAAAAGTTTTGACCAAAAGAAACATTTCTTGGCTTAATCATTTCAGATGGGGTATTTTTGATGAAGGGCGTTACATAAGGACAAAATCAGTAACTTTCGATTTTTTTTTTTTTTTAAGGGACATCCATATGTGAAATCTCTGGGTGCACCTTTAAGGTATTTTTTGTAGCCAAAATAAAAGGTAGGGAATCTATTGCGGGTCTAATCTATTGAAATCACTACGTACATCTCACAGAAAATATGGATGACTTGAAATTCTTTGGGGTCAACCTTTAACTGAAAAAACCTTGTTCCTTTATTCGTGAAGGTTTTCCGAATCAATAAGTGTGTCAGAAAAGGGGTCAGGATGGTTCAGGTTACGGAAACTCCAAGGTGACCTGTATGCTTTAAATAACAGTATGACAAAGTTAGAATTATCATCTGCAAAAATTTCACACATCTTTAAAAGTAACATCTATATTATAATAATACTGGTGTTCTGTCGGTCTGTCTGTCAGTGTGTCTGTATGACCGCGTCATCTTTCCAGAGACCAAGGGTCGCATGTTCCTCAAACTTGGTGGTGGTGGGTGCCCCTTGACCGTCCGAAGACTGGTTTGTATGATTAGTAGACAAAGGTCATTCATAGGTCATTTAAGGTAAAAAGTCAAATGAGGGTTAGGGTAAAACATTGGTGTATGAAATGAAACTTGAGAGGTGGGGTTTTGGTTGTTGATACCAAAAATTTGAAGGTCACTAACAAGGTCATCAGGGGTCATTCAGGCAAAACAGAAGGCAAGTGGGGGTAAAACGTTGGTAGTACAGATGAAACTTGTGGGGGGGTTTTGGCGGGGTCAGTCAATCATTGATGCCGAAAAATTTGAAGTCAACGACAAGGTCATTAGGTGTCATTCAAGGTCAACCGAGGTCAAAGAGGGTCAGCATTGGTGTATGGACATGAAACTCAGGGACTGACTTTTAAGAGTGAGAGTGATAGCTCCCCTACAGCTCTCCTGAAGCACTATTTAGAAGAGTGATTTAAAGCTCCCCTTGGGAATCTGTTCTTTCCCTGGTTGGTAGTAGTAAATGCCATGGACCGCTCCCTTCAAAACTCTCCCTGATATGACCAGGAGAGCTTTTTACTGAGAACCACCCTATTTTAAAAGTCATTCCCTGGAAACTTGGAGGGTGGGGTTGATTGTTGTTGATGCCGAACATTTTAAAAGCCATGACAAGGTCAGGGGTCATTCAAGGTGAAAGAAACCCCAAAACCCAAGGGTCATTCAAGCCAGGTGATCACGAAACTCAGATGATAGCGAAACCCGGGGACCGTCTAGTCTATATTAATACCGGTGGTCTGTCTGTCTGTCTTTCTGACCGCGTCTATTTTCTCGGAGACCAAGGGTCGCACGTTCCTTAAACTTGGTGGGTGGGTGCTCCTTGACCGTCCGAAGACCGAGTTTGTATTAGTTAGTGGATTAAAGGTCATCAGGGGTTATTCAAGGTCAAAGGAGGTCAAATGGGGTAAACATTGGTGTATAGACATGAAACTTGGTGGGGTTGATTGTTGATGCTGAAAATGTTAAAGGTCATGACAAGGTCACCGGGGGTCATTCAAGCCAGGTTATTGCGCAAGCCAGGTGATCGCGAAACCCTGGGACCGCCTTGTACAAATGAAATTTTGGTGTTATATTAAAGTGAATTTTCCAGTGATTCCAAATATTAATAACAATTCAAAATGTTTAAAAGAAAATCCTACTTTGTTCTGGATTTTGAGAAGCGAATCTGATAAGTAGTGTGAGCTGTATTCTCAAATAAAGCACTGACATACTGTAAAAGTGATAATTTTCATGTGTGTAATTTTTTGCATTTCAGCGATTTTAACATTTTTGCTATTGTTTTAAATTCGCTCTTTTCAGCTATCCTACATAGACCTACACACAAAATAACATTTTCGCGGGTTTTTAATTTTAATCATTAATTTTCGCGCGCTTCTGAGCTAGCGCGAAAATTTCCACTTTTACAGTAATTTCTCAAAAGTAATCAATGAAATCCACAAATTAAAGAATTAAAATGAATGAAGGTGTTTTCTCAGACCCAAGGTATAGAGGCAATACCTTTTAAGAAAAAGCTGCAGTGATTGATTTAGGGATTCAAACTTGTTACAGAGTGGTTCATCACAATTCAACAACTCTACATCCAATGCGTCCGTATATTTTATCCCGCTCGGGCGGCTTTCAACAACAAAAATCCTTATGAAACTTACTAATATAGTATATTTAGGAACATAAGTATTCTCACTTATAACACTAAAATGTTCCCAGTTTGACAGAAATCTTTCCTAGTAATATTTTAGCAATCTAAAGCAAAACGATAGTTTTGGTTTGTCTATTGCTTTGCAGTTTGCACCTGGTGTACTTGCACGTACTCGAGTTCTAAACGTGACAAACAGCGCGGCGACTTAAGCGTGCCGCATAAATGCACTACCGTGAACACTACGCATATCACTGCATATCAACTGTGGGTTGATAACGAATCAACAACGGTACGCTCTTGTACGAGGAGATACGATGAGTTGTTGAATAAAATACCCATTCTTTTCTTTCAACAGAATGCTGATCCAATTCCAGGGTCCGGGGGAGCAGGTATTAATGCTCAAGATTTAGAGGAATGCGACAGGTGTCCCGATGAAGACATGACGCTGGTGAGATTTGATGGAGAAAATCACAGAGTCACAAATCAGGTATGGATATGGTTAAAAAATGACACATGTCTGAGGAACAGAGTTTTGTTAATTCTTAAAATTCCAAATCATTAAAGCTGAGAAAGAAATCCACATCGCACGCTAGAAAAGTTATAACATAACATGCACAGGCACACACATCAAAGAAAAATCACGGACGTATGCGCCTGTAAAGGGACTCGAACCCCGGACCTTTTGCTAACTTGGTGAGTGCTCTACCACTGAGCTATACAGACCATGCCTGATTTGCTATGATACTCATGGATAGGTGGTCAGGGTAAACAACACACACAACTCAACAATGTACCAGTTCGAAATCGGTGCTTACGCGCAAGCCCAACGATGTATAAATGCAAACAAACTATAAGAGGCTTACGCATCATACACTGTAGACGAACTAGTACACATGATCACTACTGATGCTTGCTTCGCCTTTCTTAACGTTTTTTAACTAATCAATAAAGCTGAGGAAGAAACACACGTCACGCACTAAGAACAATTATAACATAACATGCACAGGCACACATCTGAGAAAAATCTTAGATGTATGCACCTTTATGAGGACTTGAACCCCGGACCATTTGCTAATGATCTTGTGTGTACTAGTTTGTGTGCAGTGTATGATGCATGAGCCTCTAATAGTTTGTTTGCATTCAAATTTCAAATCATTAAAATACTCCTATGGCTTTCACAATATCCTTAATTTATATCATGAGAATTTCCATAACTATGAAATTGCAGGGGGTTTCATTATTTAAATCTTGAGAATTTCTATGTAGTAGTAGTAGTAAATCCAAAGATTTAAATCCGGTTTTGTGCCCGTAAAATGCCTGGATTCCCGATTCAATGCATCCTCCATCCTCAACCCAGCCATCCTACACCACTTGTTGCTTCCATGTCTTCTTCGGATGTCCTCTCCTCCTCAAACCACCCACCTCAGACTCAAAAGCCTTTCTTAAAACATGCTTGTCATCCTTCCTCAGCACGTGCCCATACCAACAAACACTATTCGCCTTCACCAACTGGTCCACCGCTTCTTCCAAGCCCAACATCTGCATCAAGTCCTCATCAGTCTTCATCCTATCCATCAACTTCACCCCACACATCACTCTCATCATTGCTCTCTCTGTCCTTCTCAGAATCCCCATCTCACACATTAAAACCAAGTCATCAGCATAGGGCCAAATCCAAAAATACCGTTTTTGCGAGGGACGGAATCTGAGTGACATTTTCAATTGTCCCAACTTTCCTGTTGGTAGATTGGACACTTTGAGTGGGTTTGAGGAATGAACTGCCAATGCACTTTAATTGCAGGGGAAAATGGCATGGCCACAATGGAACATGTTGCTATAGCAATGCAATATGTTAGCGCGAGGGACGGAATCGACAATTCCGTCCCTCGCGTTTTAACATTGAGTTGCCATAGCAACTTGATTAGGTTAAGCCACATTTTTTCCTTTTATTATTGAAGTATATTGGTTGCTTAATCATGCTGTATACTTGAAGTTAAAAATTACACAGCAGGCGATGTAGGATAGATGAATGAAAATTTTGCGAGGGACGGACAAATTCCGTCCCTCGCACCATAAAATGTGTTGCCATGGCAACTTGCTTGATCGTGGCCATCTATTTTATGTTTTTGTGCGGAGAACTTGGCTTGGTTATTCATGTAATATATTTCAGGTGTCTTCATTCCTGACTGGAAAGAAAGGACAATTGAAAAAATGAATTCCGTCCCTCGCAAGGTTGACAAATTTTGGATTTGGCCCCATACAACATCTCACTCATATTCTCTATATTCGCTGATGTAGTGCACGGTAGTATCCATTGATTACTGGTTCAAGCCTTGGCTCATGCACCTGTTCCCAATTATGATATCCTGTAGGATTTGTGTTGTGATAAATGTGATCGGTGACTCGTACCAAAGTCAGTGTGAGCCAGTTGACCTGGCAACGGTCTTATTCTTATTGTTCTACATCAGCGAATAGTGAGCGCACAAGCCCAGAACCACAAAAAATCTAGTTACCTTTGTTTTTAATTAAAGAGATTAGCAGCGATTTGCTAATCCGAAATATCGAAAAAATCATCAAAAATCATATTTTTGTTACTGGCATGGATAAGCGAACATAACCTGCAAGTGGTTGGCTTGAAATCTGTGTATTAAAGACAAGGCAGTACCTTTTATCGGATTCTGTGATTTCTATACGTGCGTATCAAAATTCCGACTTGAGATAAAAAAAAATTTCACGGTGAATATCACAGATTTTCAGCATGATATTGTGCACCATAATTAACACAATTTGCCCTCAAACACAAACATTATTGATCTTTGTTTATTCTGTACTGGTGTAAACCACAATCAGCTGTTTAGTGTAGATTTTGAGACACCATCGCTGTATGTCTATTTGTGGGAGACGGTATGACACATTTCCTCAAATAGTCTTCAAATACTTCATTTTTGTCACACTATTTGATGGTTTGTGTCTACATTAAAGTAGTTATATGGAATTGTGCACACTTATCCCTGATTTATAACTTTAAAAATGCATTTCCACATTTTGTTAGATTATCTCGCATTATCGCTGCTAATCCCTTTAAATTCTTTCCATATGCAGGTCAACATAGGCAGTTACCAGTGTCTCTTTACTTCACAACTAGACCCTACTAAACCGCCATGCCTCTGCCTACGGCATGATGTTGACGGCCTTATATGGCAGCCACGGCAACCAACCCAAGACATTCCACAACCATGGCAGCACATCAACACCTTCAATGCTCTCGGGTATGTGCAAGTTTCAAAACGAGACCGCAAATTCACCTCTTGTCCGCCAAACGCATCTTACGTCGTAATCTGTGACTGTGTGAGGCATTTGTATATCTATCGCCAACCTACGCCAACGGAAAACTCACTGAGGAATCGTAAAAGCGGCCGGGTAGTCGGCGCTATTGCTAAACAGCAGCTGATCAGCCTAGACTCTACCGAAGACATTCTAGGCATGCAGGCCACGGCAGAGAGGATATTTGTCTTAACATCATCAAAATTGTACATTGTCAGGGTTTGTGTAGACTAGTAATATGATGCAGGTAGAACCTTAGAAGCGAGCGCTCAAATACACTTTCATTCTGTCATATTTGCCAAAATGCATGCAAGAATTCCATAAATTACCGTTTGGACAGTGTACGTTTTCCCTGCGTTTGGAAATCCCAAATGCCCAAATCCAGCAGATCGTGTCCGGCCCCCCTGGTTTAAGTCGTATTTATTCTTTCTACTTCTTAGCCGAATAGTATGACAGCTTTGGTCAAAAAATGTTTGTTTGCCGTAATCCAACCAGCCCTGACAACATTTTTTTAAAAATCAGAATTTTTCGTCAAGATCTCGCTTTTACGTGTTAAACCAGCCTGTGTTAAACCAATGGCAACGTCTAAATTAGGATTTCTTGGCTGCCATCCCCTGAAGAAATCTGTTGGTGAAGTTTTATTTTAACATATTTATTTATCATATTTAATTATTCCAATTATATTTTTTTAAACATCAGCACAACATTATCATAGGTTTGATGTTAAAAAACAAGTACATAAAATAAATTTGCGAGAAAACAAAATATCCAACATAATAGAGAATTAAAATATATTCCTTGTTGAATATCGGACTACAAATTAAATTTCACTAAAAGTTGCCAAGTTCCTGTCGATTTTTATCTCCGTAGGAGTTAATGGTAAGAACGAAGAGGGGGATCAAATGAGGGTTGGTATTTTTTAAACCTGTCAGACGTACGACTATAGATTCCCAATAGCTGTCAATATGTACATACGCGTTTGTCTATAAGAGCTTCGCTTCGCGCTCGCTTATTAGGCTATTCCTTTTGAAATAATACTAGCTATAGACACCTGTTTTTGAGGCATGTGAATACAGCTGTATGTAGTAGCCTACCTTAAAGGCTGACTTCAGAGATTTTGAAATATAATTTTTTGTGTGTATTAATTACAAAAAAGTCAACAAGAACTTAAGATTGTCACCTAAAATGCTCAATTCCAAAGTTTGAGATGATTCAAATTTTTCATTTTGATGCAGTAAACATTTATGTATAATATAACAGTACCATGCATAGGATACCATACTGTGTGAAACAAAGTTCCGGTTCCAGGATTTTAAAACAATGTTGGATTTTCTATATGAAGGACATGATTGATTTGAGCTTAGCTATTTCACACAGTGATAGTATCTGGACAAGCATTTTGTATATGCAAAAATTTGAGGGCACTATCCTTGGGAAATCTCTGAGTCAGCCTTTAAATACCTTTTATTATAGTGCAATTTATTGCATGCCTCATCTTCCAATCCAGTTTAATATCAAACAGCTTAGTGATTGTACCATGCACACAATAGGTGCTGATATTTTCATAGATTCAGTTAACTAGTAAATAAAACGGGAACCAGTGAATACCTTGCAATTCTCCTAGTCTAGATTCCAAAGTTTTGAATTTGACAAATATTTAATTAGGACTGCTTTTGTTTCCATTTTCTAAAAGCAACATTAAAATTTGGCCCTTCCTGGAAAATTTCTTATTCTAAACCATTTCTAGAAATGCTGTCATTAAATGTAAACAGCCAATATGGCTATTTGTTTCTGTTTTCTGTAAAGTGGAAAACTTTGGTCTCTAGCCTAGCCCTAACCTCCTTTCTGGTTTAAGCCTATGTCCTCAGAGAAAGGGAAGGAATAGAGGGAGAAAAACATTTTCTCTACTCAGTACTCTAGCATTTGTAGCCTTTTGAAAATTATTGGCTGTTTTCTAGATAGAAAAGCTTGATGGGATTTGTTAAAACTTTGCAGACTCATACTCTGTAACTTCATCAATTCTGTCAGTGAAGCATTATACATGGGAGTTAATTCCACATTTGTTTTTAACATTAATCATGGTCAATGGCATTTAACACATGTGCTGCAGCCATACAAATGTAGGCTAAAGATGAGATATAAATCATTACAAAACTGTCAACATTTTATGTCAGATGAAAGAACTTTCAAAGGGGATGGCCTGATTTATGGTCATCATTACCTTGACCCCAACACGCCCCACCTGTAAAGGTTCACACCGATATTTCGATCTGTTTTGATGTGAGAGATAAAAACATGATTTCTTTATGTCCCATAGAGTACTCAAGATTAATATTGGTTGACCATAAAAAATGTGTTCATAACTTCCAAGCCAAACATAATTTAGCCAAAAGATTTCACCAGGTAAATGAGAAAAATAGTAGCTTTCTTCTGATACCAAATTTTGACTACTAGTTCTGGGGTTCTGGGAAGGAGGCTATCAGTGATCAGGTCATGGACCTTTAAGAAAATTTCAATAGACTGCCATCAGGAAAATTTCTGAAAGAGACACAATGACATGAAAAAATATTCAGACATAACGAAATGGACCCTTACTGAAATCACTTCCACAAATTTGAAAACAATTGTTATGTTTGCATTCTGTAAAAACAACAAGAGTTACAGGTAATTCCTGCCACAGAAAATCAAGGTGTTGACATCCCTGTCAGAATTTACAGTGTATCTAGCATGTTTCTTTGACACAATTCAAAAGCATTCAGACATTGTACTTCAGACTTAAGATATTTAACTGACAAGTGAAAGGTGGATTAGGCGAGATTAGCACATATGGTCTGTGAGCTGATTACTGCATGCTTTTCAAGTTTGATAAAATGCAGGCACTAATGTCACCATGGCAGAGAAGTGAAGATCACATTGAAAATAATATTAGTTACTCCTTTTTTTACAAAATATAAACAACCAATTGTTTCAAATTTGTGGAAGTGATTTCAGTAAAGGTCCATTTCGTTATGTCTCAATATTTTGTCATGCCTTGTGTCCCTTTAAATGGTACATAAAAGGGACTATATGGATTATATTTGCAGCAGATCTTTTCAACATTTTCAATGAAAAATGTCAAGAACACAGATGAGTTTCTGAGAATACAAATTTGTCTAAACTCGTACTTGATGGTTGTAGGACACCTACGAGAATGAGAATGTTCAAAGGATTATTGGACAAAGAAGAAGAAGAGAAGGACAAAAACTAAATTTTAACTTGCCTGATGTCTTAATTGATTACCCCTATAAAGAAATATTCTAGGATTTTCTGTCTTGCATGGGTTGGTACATTTTGTGACCCCACTTTGTCTGCACCCACTTTTTCTGCACCCAGTTTTGCTCAGAATTCAGCAGCCTTTACGGAATGCACTTTATTCCGTAAAGGCTGCTGAATTCTGAGCAAAACTGGGTGCAGAAAAAGTGGGTGCAGAAAAGTGGGGTCACAAAATGTAACAACCCGTCTTACACCACAGAAAATGCTAAATCATGTTTTATATGTTTTAGCTTATTCACTTCAGGTGTAATTTAATACATTGGTAAGCATTCTAAATATTGTCGCTGGGCGGGAAAAACCTCATATGTGCATTTGACCTTTAAAAGCAAAACCTCACATGTAGTAAAAACGGTTACATGACAAAACCTCATATGTAACATTTTCGAGAGACACCAGAAACTGAATAATTTGCTGTAATGCCATGCACTAGAAAGGTTTTCCTTTCTAAATATATTTAGGTAATTATTCACTCCAGATTCTGAAATAAAGTCCCATATGATTTACTATCATATTTGGCATGAAATTCAAGCTAGAACCCGATGTGACCAAAATGCACATATGAGGTTTTAGCACTGGGGCCCACTTTTTACATATGATGTTTTGCATTTGACCTCTGGAGTTACATATGAGGTTTTTCCAGCACAGCGACGATATGCAAAAAATTGTTAATAATTGAGGGTGTCCTTGTGTCTCTTTAACCACAAGCTCATGCTTGGAATCAAAATTAGGCATGATCTTGGATGGGTTTCTAAAAGGACCATCAATAACATGATACTTTTTAGTATTAGAAGGGTCAGAGTTATCAGAGAAAAAACTGTTTTACCTGATGAGTCTGCCAATGAGTTCTTTCTGCTGCCAGAAGCGTTCATCCTCTTCTAACCTATTCTTCTGACCTACTCTTCTTCCATTTGCATTTTAACCTGCACTGTTCACACCACCCACGGTTGATCGTAACATTGTACCATGGGAGCCTATGCTTAAAGGTGCAACAAGAGATTTCAAATAACAGGTGTCCCGAAAAAAATTGAAAATTCTGATTTTTGCATATGTGATGTGATCAAGCAAAATGAGTCTGAAGTCGGTCAGTTTCAATTTTTACTTTTTCATGTAACTGTATGCACCATTTAAAAAGCTACATTTTGCTGAAACCCCCATTGAAATTGACCAATTAATTTCAAAGATATGATCAGTTGAAGGGTGGCCAAAACAATAGGAAACAAAAGACATTTTCTCCTTTGTTTGGCTATATCTCAAAATCAATATTTGCAACTTCCAACTCATTTTGCTTGATCACATCACATATCTCCTGTTGAAAGGATTAAGCTGAGATATTGTTTCTTTGCTACAAAAATTGTGAAATTTCTAATTTTGTATAGGAGCAAATACGAAGTTCAGCCTATGTTTCTATTGAAATATAAGCATATACAAATAACCTTTTGCTTTCATTTTAAGTTATTTCTGCAGCGAAATAAAAGGTAGGGAATCTATTGAGTGTCTAATCTACATGAAACAACTAAATATCACAGAAAATATAGGTGACTTGAAATCTCTCGTTGCACCTTTAACAGCAGCGAATTTAGTGATCACATGACATGCTTTATTGAGGGTAGAAGATGTTGATATACAAGAACATCAATGGAACCTTTTCATTTAGTAATTTGTAGAAACAGTCATGGTCAATTTTGTCTTATTGACAGAAAGTTGTATTTGCTCTTGAGAGGGTTTGGTTTATCACAGTGGAGAGTGTACTTGTATCATGATAGAAATCACACCATAAATAAGTCCCTAAAATGGACAGAATGACTCATCAAACATTTTCTAGGCTATAAAACGACTGGTTCTTTCAAACTGGATTTTTTGAAGATTAGAACGTTACCACTTCAACGAAATGAAAAATTTTCTGATTTTTTGAGCTAACAGAGCATCAAAGATTTTCAACATGTCAATTATTTACTTTGAAATTTTACGAGAAGTTAGAATGCAAGTTTCCCACAAAAACTGCTAAACATAAAGTGCGTGGTTTGAAAAAATCATCTTGTTAAATTCACTGAAATAAAGGGGAATTAACTGCAGATAACAATCCCATCCTCTTAATAATAGTTGAAACAAGCAGACAAAGCACATACAAGCAATATCAAGCTGAAGCAAGCTAAAAGCAAGCTAAAAAATAACCAAGCACAAAAATTAGAACCTTGAGGGCACTCAAGTTGAAGTAATAGCTTCAAAGTGCTTTTTATCAATGGTTTTGCTTGTTGCTTTTTTGTTTGAGCTTGCGTTGAGCTTGGGTTCTGGTTTGATGTTAGCTTGTCTTGGAATAAGTTATGTCAGTTGATGTTAATCCCTTTCAACCAGAGGATTAGAGACAAGACATGTTTGCACAATCAAGATTTTATGTTAGAGTGCAAGCCCAGAATATACAAAATGGCACAGACAAATTTGTTACCACTGAATTGGTTTGTTACTAGTCCAAAAAATCATGATTACCATATGGTTCCTAAATAAACGCCCCGGGGGCGGTGCATTTTCAGACGGGAGGGCGTGATTACAGTCAAAAAATGGAAAGTAAAATCCCCAAAAATCACCTAACACGTTATTTTCGCTGATTGCCAATAATACAAACGAACGAGCAAGCGGACGCTGTTTTCACACCTCCCGAGGTCAAAAGTTCCATACTAATTTAAACATTAAAACTGTCCTCACAGCGATTCTGATATGGATACGACAGTCCCGGCATTAAATCATGTGATTTAGGTAAGCTTAAAGAGACATGAGGAGATGTCCAGAAAGAGCGCCCCCAAATTTTTTTTGAACCCTGTTTTTTCGCATTTGGGAATGCTTTCCAAGTATTAGATCACACCTGAAGTGAATAAGCCGAATACGCCGTCTTTATGTAATAATATGATGATGTAGTACTTCTGTCGTGACAACAGAAAGCCAAAGCACGGTGTTCTATGGGGACAATTACGATAGTCAGCAAGTTTAAAACAAGGTTTGCTGTTTTCTTTTGTACTGTTTGTCCAATAAACCTTGGAACGTTCTTGGTAGGTGCGTCTACAAATAGAATCCTGGTGCAATTTGAGAGAAATTTGTATCCTTAAAAAATCTCATCCTTTTGACTTTAAAGTAGCTGTATTGTATAACTGGGGGGCAATGAGGCACTGATACCAGGGTAGCTTAAGAGAAAATGAGGGCATCCAGAAGAAGCGCCCCCATTTTTTACCCTGGTGTTTTGCAGATATGGAATGCTTACCAGTATAGGTGAGGTGCACCTTAGTGAATAAGCATAAATGCCGCCTTTATGTGATAAGAGGCATGATTTAGTATTTCGTAGGCATGACAGAAATTCGAAGCATGGTTTTTCTATGGGGACGAAACGATGCAGGCAAAAATTCAAAAAAAGTCTGCGTTTTTCTTTTGTACTTGTGTGTTCAACAAACCTCTGGTCTACAACAGATTAGTGCAAGTTGAGAGAAATTGGTATCCTAAAAAAAAAATCTCCTTGTCACTTTAAAGAGACATGAGATTTCAAGAGAGAATCACCCTCAATTTTTTCGAACTCAGGTTTTTTTGATATTTGGAATGCTACCAATGTACTGGATCACATCCTGAAGTGACTAAGACGAATACGCCGTATTTAGTAATAATGATGATGGATTTAGTAATTTTTGTAGTTCACGACAGAAATTCCAAAGCATGGTCTCCGATTAGGCCGTTACAATAGCCAGGCAAGTTCAAAAAAAGGTGCATTTTTTGTGCTTGTTGTCCAATAAATCTTCGAAATGTTCTGGTAGGTGGTCTACAACCGATCGAGTGCAATTTGAGAGACATAATCACCCTCAAAAACATCGCCTCATGTCACTTTAAAGTGGCACTGGCACATTTTTAGAAAATATGAATTTCAAAATTTGCTCGCAAATAATAGGCTAGGGCCTTGGAGAATAAAGATATTATTTACACATAAAAAATATCATACCCAAAACAGATGGGGACATTAAGGTGCGTGGTCCGAGTCTTTGTGACCCCATGATTACACGGAGTAGTACGATTTGATATCAGAGAAAGGCCGTATTTTTCCTCATGTTGTCCAGATATTTGATCCTCAAATCCATTTCATGCCAAGATATAAACAAAAAATCTGCCGTTTAGTGGTTAACCACAATAAAGGGTGTCCCAATAAAAGTGGGCAAGCAGATAAACTTGATTTTCAAAAAATGCTGACGTTGTGAATTTCATGTTCATGGAGGTTATTATTATACTCTTTGGATATTTGTGCAAATCCATAACTCCGCCCACCAAACGGAGATATCACCGAATAATTAAAGGCTACCTCTTTTTCAACATTCAAGGGGATTTACACAGGTAGTGATTATCGGTATATCAGATAGATTCGTGGTTCACTCGTGTGCATTGACTAAAATGATAGCCTAAGAATCTGAGGAGATATGCTACTAAATTAATACAGGCGGGATCTGAACAAAATATCTTACATAATATCTAAAATAAAACTGAAGCTTCATAACTTATTCTAAAGGTTCTCAGGGGTTCAAGCACGTTAATTGGACAGATTTTAAGAAAGCAGTAGATGATATCTCTAAATTTTACATGCCACTATTTTAAAACATTATTTTAATCAATAAATGACAGGGAGTCCCTATAGCTGTTCAATGAAATGAATGGCAAATTCTTAAAATTGTGTTATAATATATATAAAAACATTCACAAAGATGATGAACGTAAACAAATCGTACATGTATCTGTTGTGTCAATACACATTTGGGTCTAGTTAAAAAGATGCAGGCAAACAGGTTACTGACGAGAAAGGACTTTCATGTCACTAAGTCTTTAATTCTTTTTTGCTTAAAAAGAAATTTGACTTATGATATTCAAAACATTTGCCTACTAGGTTACATGTTTATATAGTTAGCAGAAATGCTATCTATAACGAACAAGGACCACAGGTAAAGATAACAAAAGACATAAGGCAAAGTTTTGATTTGTGCTGAACCTAATTGTTAAGAATACATCTGTAGGGTTAATCATCATTGCGTGTTTTATTATCTCTAATGCCTATTTGCCAATAATACCATCTTTGAAAACTAACATCGTGTGCATTTTGATGTTCCTCAGTTGTTAATAATTAGTTGTATGCATGATTCATCAGTGTTGGAAATCAATCACCCGAACAGCAGAATCAGACAAATGATGTTAACTGTGTAAATCACATAGGAATGGATGAAAAAACAGATGCACTTTAAAAATCCAGTAATCTTTAGCTTGGGGGGCGGTTGTCATGGGATTTGCCCAATTATACAAAAGAGGATAATAATATCCCTCCTGGAAATGAAATTCCCAGCCTTCAGTAGTTTTGGATAAATCGGAGTTTATCTGCCTGCACAACTTCTTTGGGAAACCGTATTAGCAAGTATGAACCAGAGGATTTGCAAACATGCATATTGGCTACACATCAAAAACTGCAGTTGTTTCCCCACGGTACTGATGGGTGATGTGCAAGTGACAGACTGTATAGTCACAGAGAGAACACACTAACATACACACCTGTAATAAAAGGCTAAAGACATCCAGGTAAGTTGTAGGATAACTCTTAAGTTTGCTGTTACTTAATCAGCAATGTGTCTATTACATGACTGTCATAGATCGTAATCATTGGTATGAAAATCCCCAAAGGTCAAGGACCGTCAAACAGGGTTCATGCCGTGAGAAACAACTATGGCGTGTGTTTTCTTTTGTTACACGCCATTTCAGAGTCGTCGATGAATTAATGTCGCCGCCGACATTAATTGTAAAATTCATTCTGTTTACCAGGAGGGCGCTGATTTGGGCTTAATAATTTTAGGTGATGGCTAATGTATATAAAAGCTTTACAGTCATGCAAAAATATAAATTTTGAAACTCTTGAGGGCACACTATTTTTCAAATGTTGCCAGTGTCCTTTAAAGCAAGATAAGTGGTCAAAAAAATGGATAATACAGGGGTCAAATTGAAAAAAACATGATCCAATTTTGTTGAAATGCATACAAATTGATGTTGGTATGGTTACAAGATTAAAAAAATGCATGTTTGTGCTTTCGCACAACGTAGAGTTCTAAGCTGAAAATTGTTATTGTAGGTCAAAGGTTAATTTAGCTTCTATTAAGGTGTCAAATATTAAAACATCAATTTCAGTGGAAAATTGTCTCATATTTTTTGTAATTTTATCAAAATTAAAATAAGGTCTAGGTTGGACAATGTACAACATATAGTACCCAAGTGAAACCCACATAACCCCATCATCTGGGGAAGGTGGGGTAGGACTAATGCATATGTGTGTAACTGGATAATTACACATGGCGGTAATCCGACCATATTTAATTGTGATAACAACTATGAGGACCATTCACTGAAATTGTGCATTTAATATTTGACCCCTTATAAGCAAAAATTTTCGTAGAGGTCATAGTTGGTACAACCTTGTACGGTACGGCGGTACGGAAAGTGTCTAGTATGTGTCACAGTACTGCCGAAAGATAGTTATTAAATTAGTTACTGCGCGAGAGGATTAAACGTATCAATCGTCATAGCGAAGCATGCAATGAAACTAAACCTCAAATATCCCGGAAAATGAAGGGTTCTAAGGGATTTTTGCATCGAGGTCCGTAATATGTTTTGTTTTAAAAATATGATCGTAAATTGGCGTCTTGTAACCTATAGAACCTAGCGAGGTTTGGTCGGGTTTACTTCGGTGCTCGCAACACGGCAAAAGTAAACACGCAATCGCTCGGGCCGCATCTCTTTTCCCACAATGCATCGGATTATTCAAGTCTTGAGAATTTTAAAACGCTGACGGCCAATTTTTTTTTTCAATTTTAGAAAAAGGATATAAAAAAAAACGTACTTACCGTACGCATACTGTACGGTAAAACCCTTGACAATTTATGATGATATGGTCTTGACCCCCCCAGGTACAATATAATGGACAGGTAAGTTTAAAAAAGCCTTGTGGCTGCTGATCAGCTGGTGTCACATAAAAAATTATCAATTTGATGAATGGAAACTCAAAATAGTAAGGGAGACATGAAAAACTGTAAGCCTCAATCGCATCAGTAAAAGCTGTATTGATTTTCCTGGATGAGCATACTGCCTCTAAATAAATGGAATCATCATGTGACATGAATAAAATATACACTGTAGTAATAATTTTTATTAAATGGTGAATTCTGATGGTATTCAATTGTGAAATTAGTTTTTAAAAACTGGCCATACTTATTGCTTGAGGAAATTGGGCCAACTCGATACACTTGCGCTCAATTTTGATGTAGTTAATGCGCTCGATTTGTCTAATTATCGCAACACTAATACACAGTTTTTTAACCTTTCATTTAAACTTTGCAGGATGGGTCAGTTTAAAAGATGATCAGTGTTAAGCAATCAGTAATCAGCTTTTTAAACTTGCCATTGGAAGACAACCCAATAAACCATCAACTCTAATAGCCTTCTAGAAATTTACTTTTATTTCAACAATTGATTTTTTTTGTTTTTTTTTTTTTTATTCCGACTGTCATATCATGAAACAGTTGATCAGACTACAGTTTTAGATGCGAAGTGTAGGTTGGGTGCTTCTAGCTAACGTAATTAATCAAATCAATAATTAATCAAAGGTTATATATGATTCTCTCCAAGCTTATTTCTGTTATCAACAATAGAATATGCCGGGGGGGGCCCTTGATTCAAAAGGGGGCTATGATGCGTGAACTGGACATTTCAAAATGCACCATAAAACACGTATTTCCACCGACTAAAAAACAAGCTAAAACATACACTAAACAAGTATTTGTATTGTTTAAGATACCCTAAACAAGTACGCAGTGCATTGGATCGTAAAGATACCCTTTATTATCTTGCTTGCTTTACTCCCAAGTTCCCATTACAATACTTTGGATGATTTTGATCCCGCCTGCTTAATGAGATATAACAGTGACAATTTCAGGGTTAAGAAAAAACATACCTTTGTTCCATATCTGGAGGTTTTTGACACCCTAAACGATGTACGCGCTTACATCGCCTGTTGGAAAAAAAAAAAACCTTTTACGCGTTTTCTTATCATCATATCCACCTTTGAAGACAAGTGGCCCCCGGGAGAATATGACATTTGTTTCTACTGTTAGTGGCAGGCTGATCACTTATAAACAATTCAAAATGACATCGGTGTTGAGTGGTGACGTGTCGAAAATGGGGTTTATGTTCCCCATAATTAGGTCTGGGAAAATACCAATATGGCAGACGTTTACATAACCGATTTGACACCAAAGTTTGAAATTGGCGCAGTGGGATACAGCTGTACTAAAAAGTGTTGAAGAGGAGATTTTGGCGATTCTAATGACAAATGAACACCCTGGGCAGTACCTGCCTATTTATCAACATCGAAGCACTATTTTGAGGGCCCCTCGGATAGAGCCCTGCGGGGCAGATTTTTTTCACCCCGACCCCGGACTACCCCGGGGTATCCGTCCCGACCCGACCCGACCCGATAATTAAGGGGAAAACCCTCCAGACCGGAGCCGGCTAGCTTTTTTAATGGGACCGGACCGCCTATTTTATAGACCAGGACCGGATGCTCATGTCATCCCCGTAGACGAGTCCATGTGAACGTGAGTTGTTTTCAGATTCAATTGTCTGGTGTTACCGCGTACTTGGTATTTAATATGTCAAAATGATTACGGATAACTTGCGCCCTTGCCATTCTGGTCAAAAGTTCCTTTTCCGCAAATACGAATATAAGAATTGACAAAAATTTGGTTGTTAAATGTTCGGACAATATCGTGAATGCGATGTGTAGACGGATGACTTTCTTTATCAGTGGCGTAAATTTCTTTTTGACATGTGGGGGATGGGGTTGATGAAATTTTATAAGGAGTTCAAGGTTCCAAAAAGATCCATACTAGCAAATGTGCACGCGAAGCGCGCTAACATTTTGCCATTTAGAAGCTAAAATCGTTAAATGTGAGTGTAACTGAACAAAATGCGCGCGAAGCGCGCAGAAATTTACCATTTTTAAACTAAAATGGTAAAAATATGAAGGTTATTTTGAGTCAAAAACACATGAACGGGCATCCACATTGGGGGGATTTACGCCTATGACCTTATTGTTTTATAATGAATTAACTAAAGCTGCAGTTGTCGTGAAGGGCCGCCTATTGTATCAGGCATGAGAATCTTCAGTTTAAAAACTGAATTCAGTGTTTTTTTTTGGGCCCGAAGAATTTACGCGTTTTGATTTATTTTCAGCCAGATTATTTGGGTATTTATGCGGATTCACGCGTTTTTTCAGTTTTGTTTCCGCTTTCAGTTTTTTCTTTCTGGAAAAGTTCTTCTCATGCCTGGGTAGTGTGAGTATACAAGCCCCAATGGGTTAGTTTTTCGCAGGAAAATCCCTACACATGGGCCCATTTTTCAAGTCCAAAATCCCCAGATATGGGTCATGATTTATCTTTCACAATTAAATAAATAAAGGCAATGTTTTGAAATTTCACAATAGAAAAACAGATCAGATGTGACTTTTTTCTGACTCAGGAAATTCGCTTGTGCTGTTAGGTGGCATGTCCTACCCGCCCTGGTCGATCGTTTGCGCTGGTCGGCTGCCCTCGTTTCTTCAATATCCAGGGAAGTACAAGTTTTAGGGGAACCAGCGAACATCGTCCGCCGGTCTGTGAAGGATCGTTCGTTCGTTCGTGAAGTGCAAGTCCAAAATCACAGTTGGAAAATCACGTCTTTTTTAAAGGTGCAAAGAGAGATTTTGAGGATCCATGTGAGGTGTCAATAAGTGATTTCATATAGATTAGACCACTCAAAGGATTTCTTACCTTGTATTTTGGCACAGAAATTGTCTTAAAAGTGAAAACAAAAATGGTGATTATGATTAGCTTATATTCAATAGAAACATGGCTGAATTTTGTATTTGCTCCTATACAAAATTTCAACAATTTTTGTACCAAGAAACAGTTCTCAGCTAATCATTATAGATGGTGATATTTTTGATATAAAGCTTTACACCCAGTTGCCAAAAATCAGCATTTTCACATTTTAAGGGACGCCTGTTATTTGAATCTCTGTTGCCCTTTAACCAGCTGATAGTTTATAATCCAGGTTGATCAGGCCTGGGAATTCCTCTTGGGGACCTGTAGACCTCATAGTCATCATTGATGTGGCTAATGGTTGTGGCTCTCCAAATCGCAGTTTGTTGAAAGTTCGATCCGGATCTTGTGAAGGAAGTTCTTTGTACGACCTAACACCAGTGCAGAGTCTGTTTTGAGGTTGACTTATGCTTTCCTATTCAACGGTCACAGCCTTTGGGCTTGCTAATGGGCTGTCCACAAAAACTGCTTTAGGTTTAAGGTAGCGGATGACCATTGCTCATACCATCTGTCATATTGATCCAAGGATGATCGATAGGGGCTATGTGACGGCAGTGTCAGGAATTGGGTAGCAAATTGATTACGTGGAATTATCGAGCCTCAAAAGGGTGTTGGTGGGGGGCAATAGGCTACCAGGGTCATCAAATTTCTTGGCGAGCTTGATCGTCTTGAAGGTTCCTCCAAGGTTTGCAGGAGCTATTATACCAGACAGAAAGAATGGATAGATCTTCTACAGGCGTAGCCAAAAGGCCAACCACTAAGTCGAACGTCGCCGGAGAAAAATTGCGACGGTGAGGTTTGCAGAACTAGATGAAACAGGCAAATCCCAGATAGCCATTTTCATAATGTTGCTCTGATTTTTAACAGCTTAAAATTATTTTCCCCGGACCGAAAGCCACATGCCCCGACCCTACCCGACCAAATGATCCCCGGACCGGGAATAATCTGCTAAAATGCACCCCGACCCGGTTTCGGTCCGTTCCGGGTCCGGGTCGGTTACGGTGGGCCGGGGAATTACGGGATCGGGGTGCTACCACAGGGCTCTAACTCGGAATGTAATATCATGCATGAGCAAATTATCCAAAGATACTGAAGACATGGTGGCAGTGGCATAACCAGGGGGCGGGCAGCTTTCCCTTGCGGGGAATCTTTCCCCCCTGTGGCAATTAGGGATTTTCTGCACACACCAGTTACAGGGAAACAACATATAGGCTATACGATACTACAAACTTTCTTACATGTATAGATTGCCCCTGAAATAGATGTGCCCCCCAAAAAAAAGCTGGTATGCGATGGAATGTGGTGGTTGACACGAGATAGCTAGAAAAATTTTGATATGTTACCCAAAGAACTATCTCATGTTATGTCCTGGAATGAGCCAATCAGACGGATTGTATCAGGGGTAGTAGTAGTGCCCAGGGGGTTAATTCGGCCACGAGACTTTCAATGCATAAGAATCTTGTTTTCAACTTGAATATGTAAATCCTTTACTATGGTAAAGCATAGGGAGCAGACACAGTGACATGTACATTCAGGCCAGTGCCTGACATGGCTAGCCAAGGCTGACCATGTAGAATTAAAGATTAGGTGCATGAAAGTAGATTTTGAGGTTGATCTACCCGCCAGCATCGCTTATTGGAGATAGAAATACCGCGTAAAAATTCAAGATTCCAAAATAATCATTATTTTCAATAATAGTGTCGTTTTCACCAGGTTTAGCAATTGGCAAAATATATTTTATTTGTAAAACATATTGTGAAAGTGTGAAGCAAAACCAGGATTTTGTTGAAACCTTGCTTCCAGGAAAATTGTCTTGTGCATTTGTTTCCATTTGCACACATAATGAAATCTGAGGAATAATGAAAACTCACCTTATCAACCAGGGAAAAAGAGTACACGATAAAATCGGAATTGACTTTCATGGGCCTTACAAGCTTACTCAAGGTCAAAATGTTAGGCAATGCAATGGACCAATTTTTGTTTTTTCAAAGATGACATTTTTGTGATCCATAGCCACCTCCATGATTTACCTAAAAAATTTGAGATTTTTACTGATCTGATCAAGTATACGACCAATCTTACGTGCAGAATTGATCTGCTTGGAAGAAAGTTGTAAAATTTTAATGGACAGAAATAGAACACAGTGCTTATGGACAACTGTAATTCAAACATTTGTTTTTAACACAGAATCAACAGAAATATGGGATTTCTTTTTCTTTTATAATTTTTTATGTTAATTAAAAAATAGTACTAAAATATGGTACCGAAAAATGCTCATTCCCAAAGTTTGAGATTGAAATCAGATCTTTGAATTTAACGGTAAAACCTGTATGTACCGTATAGCGGTACCATAGCCTTTGGATACTGTGTGAAATAAAATTTCAGGATCCGGAATTTTATAACAAAGTTGTGATTTTCGACAATGAAGGATATCGAATTTAGCTATTCATACAGGACTGTGGTATTATAAGCAATGTGTCATCCACCGTGCACGGTTTGGGCAAGGGGACAAAGGTCAAAGAGGGCCCAACATGTGGCGCACTACCAATGACATTGAATCCAAGTAATATATAATTGGATTGATTGAGCCCAAATTTATGCTCGAGCTTGAGTTGCAAAAATATTTTAGAAACTCATAGCAAGACCAAGAAATTTTGGGGTAAATCATCCAATTTATTGATTCTGTTTAGGATCTGATATTCAACACTTGGACTTCTCAAAACACGAGAAAAAAATCAATATATGTGTTGGGGAACACCAAGCAATTTTATAATTCTGACCTTTTTGGGCCACATAGGTGACATAAGGCCACCAAGGTCACATAAGGTTACCAACATGTGAGATCATGTGGGACGTACACTACCCAAGGACCATGCATTGTATGCAGGTGTGATCAACATGATTTGCAGTAAAGATCAAAATAGGTTATTTGGTTAGTTTCCCAAATTTGGTTAAAGTTTCCCCATTTGGAAAATATTTGCTTCAATTCAAACTTAACTCAGTAACAGTGATCAGTGGGTGGGAAAAGGGATGACCAAAGGTGATTGAGGTTAAAGGTCATATGGGGTAGAGATCAAATTAGGCAAAACTGCCAGAGTGAAAAGGAAAAGAAAATGAAGGAGAAACTGTAACCATCCCCCTGGAAATCTTATGTATGTCCTTTATCTCATTAAATGTGCGTGTTCCGATCGTCTTTGGGACCAGGCCCGTATGCAGGGGGGGGGGGGGTGCGGTCACACACCCCAAATTCCACAAAAGGGGCAAAAGGTCCACTTTTAGCTGAATTTTTTGATAAAAAGGTCCAAAATTTAGACAATTTTTGACCAGAAAGTCCACTTTTTGGTGATAAAATGTTCAAAAAGTCCAAAAAAGGACCATTTTAGGGGGTTAGGTCAACTTTCACCAAAAAGGTCCACTTTTTTGAAAAACAAGTCCACTTTTTCAAAGTCCCGCACCCCCCAAAATAAATCCTGCGTACAGCCCTGTTTGGGATACCCCTGATTTACTCGGAAGTAGTATCGATTTTGATATTAGATGAAAGGCCGTATTTTTCTCATTATCGTCCTGAAATATGAGCCATCAAATCCATTTCATTCCCAAAATAAACAAAGAAACTGCTGTTTTAGTGGTTAACCATCAATATTATTAGCACAGTATTAAATAGGGCTTTGCAATATGCATTATTGCTTCTACCATAAAACTGCAAGTTTGTTTCCTACGGTAATTGATGGGGTGTATGTGCAAGTGCCAGGCTCTCATATCAAGTAGAAAACACAATAGACATCAATCGGAACAAGCACCTTTAATAATAAAACACTTTTTATAAAGCACCATTTCATCAAGATCACAGCACTGGTACCTATTATTATTATTATGCTGCCTGCAGAAAAATCATCGCAATCATTACACTTCATTTATGAATGAAGGTGGCTGCCGGCCGAGCACTTTCATTGTAATATTCCCTGTAACAGCTATGCAAATATCACTTGGGTTGAAGAGGCTAGTGAAATAAAGTGCCTTGCCCAAATGCACACAATGTTGGCCGCAGTGAGGCTTGAACCCACCACCTTTAGATCATGAGTCGGCCGTCAATCAGCAGGTCCAGTAAATATGATGTGTACATATAAACATTTTTAATGACATGAAAAAACAGTGAGAAGAGGCCCAGAATTGTACCAAATTTGACTTCATTAAAGCAATAATAGCACAAAAATTTTAACACGGTTGCACTGGCTTGTAAACCATACCTATGAATGGTTAAGCTCAAAAACGTCTGTGTCGCAAACGAAGGGATTTTATTTGTAATTAGAATAATTAATATCGAAGATCTCCGATAATAATTCAACAGCTGCTGAAAATAGCCTTCCAATATGAAATAGCCAGGAAATAGCACCATGTACGTGTCTATGCTCATCCATTAGTTGTTTATTGGCTCAGGCAAGTTAAGTTAGTGGTCATTTTCTTGAGGTGGCACTATTTCATCATGGACGGACATAAACTTAGTATTTCCAGCTCTGCCGTTAATTAGTTTGGAATCGCTTATTTTATGATAAATACGCATTTTTGAGCGTTCTCGTTTGCAGGTGTAGTTTCCTAGACAATTATCAACATAACTTTGTAAAAATATAAAATTTTGAAAATTGGGGGCGCTCTTCAAGAAATGCACTGTTATTGCTTTAACTACATGTAACATATCAGGATAGGGCAAGTGTTGATGTCAAACTTCCATTGAACACATTTTTATGAGCATTATATTTTGATCCTATTTGAAGACTGCAGTACTCAAGAACAAGAAAAGTAACATTTAGAAATGTGGTAATAGTGCCTGCAGATGTTTTGAGTCATATTTTGCAAACAAAACCCCGTCCTTGTTCACAAGGCCTGTCACTCCATTCTCCACCATCATATCCTAAGAAGTTCATTACAGCACAGTCTTCTCCACTTCCGTAATCGTTGGGCTCCTGATTATACCAATTGGTGAAGGTTGAGGCAGTAGCATCAGTCCATTCAAAGCTCCCCTCTGAATCGCGGTCATTGAACCCAATCCACACCTGCAAAACATTGTAATGTAGAAAGGAAGGTCATCAGTAAGGTCACCAAAACAAATAAAAATACAGCAAGTAAACTTGCGTGATCCCCCTGGCAAGATGGCAGTATGGAACATGACCTCCAATGATGTTTGACCTTGGTCCATGACCTTTGACATCATGCACGCATGAAGGAACTACTATTGCACCTTAACCTTCAACTTTTCGAACCCAACCAAACTGGAACACACATCCATACATACACATACAACATGACCTCAGATGACCTCTGACCTTGGTCTATGCTCTTTGACATGCACATATGAAGAAACCCCTACTGCACCTTAACCCAAGTCTGGTTTAAATCAGACTTCAACTTTTTGAAGACCTGAAAAACAAAAACCTAACCAAACTGGAACACACATACTAGACTAGACGAGAATCAGAAAAAGATGCTTAATTAAGGAAGTGCAGGCATTTTTTAGTAGAAGCGTTTCAAACAACTTTTCTAGACTGATTTTTTGTGCTGATTACGAAAATGCCGGTTGCTTTGCTGAATTTTGAGTGCAACATGGTCAAAATGTAAAAAAATTAAAATGGCCGCCAAATGCATAATATTTCATATTTATTTTTTGTAATTAATGCATTTTTACTTTTAAAAGTTATCTGACTTACTTCTATATACCGTCCCTTGAAGCTGAGCATATTTTCAATAACTTACCAGCATAAGTTCTTTCCCATGAGCCGAAATTGGAGAAAATTCAAAATGGCCGCCAAAATACTGACGTAATAAAATGAAAAATATATACTTCCTCAAATGTGAATTTTTATTTTATAAAGAAAGGACAGGTACATGGAGTACTGTGTCCAGTGAAAGGAAGATTACTTGAGGCGATTTCACATCTAAATGCCATGATATTCTATTTCTAGGTGTCTTAGAATAAGAAAGTGGCATAGGCCTACTATGATATGCTTTGTTATATTTTGTGTATAGTCACTTTGTAGGCCTAGCTATAGGTCATAATTTTATGTATGCAAAATATAAATTGTAGACTCGAATGTCTGGACCTTCGAAATGACTTGCAAGATATATTTGGAAAGGCCTAACAGCATTTATATTACGTAGGAAGTGAAGGGACGAATTTAAGGTTACACAAGGTCAAACCTTTAAAATGCTCCAATCATGTCGAAATGTATACCATATTTGTTCCATCTGTACCATCCCAAATTATTGTGTTCAACTAATAAAAAACAACTTTGAACCCTTAATATGCATGCACATGAACATTTTGGAGGATAATAGTGCCATATGAAACAAATTGTAAAGCCAGAGGTGATCAGTTTTTGAAGAATACCACTAATTTACAAAATAAAATGCACGGAAAAACCTGTTAAATGTCTAGTAATTTTATTTTAGTAAGGCTAAAAGTAGTGGAGGATCTCAATTGGAAACGAAAAAAAAAATCTGTATTGGAAAACATTTAAATGGTCGGAAAGCAAGAAAACTCATATTTTGGCAAAAAAGCTGTTATAAAAACTCTTCAATCTCACACTTCCTATATGTTGGGAACTCACTATATATCAAAAAGGTCATTGCACAGATAAGTTTCTTTGGGGTTCAAACTGTGAGAAATTAAAAGTTAAAAGAGAAACCAACCAATATGGTGGTTGGAATATACCTAATTTGGAATATCAAATTTGTGCTCTTAATATAAAATGGATATCTGGAATATCAGAACAATGGTGTACTATGGAAAGAATCGTAGAGCATTGGTTTGATCCCTTGGGAGAATTGCATTTCTTTCTTGAACTAAATTAATCTGAAAATGTGGTAGACATTATCAGTGGTCAAATACTATTTTTATCAGTGTCTATTAAAATCTTGGTATTTTCTGCAAAATAAGTGTAAAAATAATATCTCCAACAATGCTATTTATGGGGCAATGAAAATTTAAGACACAATAGCAGAGTTCTGTTTGTTAGAATGAATACAAACTGGAATGATTTATTTGAATGACATTCGCATTGGAAACAAGATTCCCAATTTAGGCGAATTGGTGATTATATTAAAATGTATATGTATAACTTGTTTAACTTACACAAGTTGATTAAGGTAAGTCATGCAATTCCAACCCGTCGTAAAGAAAGAATAAGGAATCGAGACCTGAGTTGCTTTCAAAAAAGTAATAACTCATATTTTATGTTAAGTTTTGAGAAAGCTGTAGTATGTTTCTTGACTCAGTTCGAAAGACATCTATAGATTGTTGAATCTAATAAACTAAAGCCTTTTTGCATTAGTTACTGAGAAGATAAATTTGATATTGAAATAAATTGTGATAACGTCTTTATGTTCAAACAGAGGGATAGAGTTCAAAATAAAATAGCTTGCTTCCAATTCATTCAGTCTTTTTATATCATGCGGTGCAGCCGCATGATATACTGTCTTCTCTCGATTTCTTTCTTCTTTGTTTGTACCTTGCTTCAAAATGCTACTAGTGCCAGATGCTTGGTCAGATAGCATTGAGAATTGGCCACAAGAGCCCCCGACCCAAGGTTCATATACGGTGTTCACAGTTTGACCATAGGGGTCACGTAGGGTCAATGGCGGTCATTGTCGCGCTAACACCCCTTTCCCTACTTCTCCCACAGTTCGCATGTGCTATCGATGCCATTCGGTCACTGTGATTGCCAGATGCCTGGCCATATGGCTTGTTCACAGATTTTGAATCCAAAGTCATTTAGGGGTAAAAAAGGGCAGTCTCTCTATCCCCTCTTAATATTTCAAAATGCTACTAGTGTTATACAGTTGGCTTGATCGTAACCAGACTTCATCAGAATAACCCCTAACCCAAGTGCCACACAGGGTGTTGACAGATTGGGGTCAAAAGGTCATGCAGGGGTCATTAAAGGTCAGTCGCTCTTACCCTACTTTTGTTGTTTCTGCCACAAATCAATTGCTATAATCACTAGACTTGGTCAGAAGAACCGCTGACCCAAGCCCCATATGGAGTGTTTACAGATTGGGGTCAAAGGTCACGCAGTGGTCATTACAGGTCATGTCGCTCTTACCCTCCTTTTTGCAGTTTATGCCACAGATCAACTGCTATAGTCACCAGTCTTCGTCAGAATAACCGCTGACGCAAGCCCCATATGGGGTGTTTACAGATTGGGGTCAAAGGTCACGCAGGGGTCATTACAGGTCATGTCGCGCTAACCCTCCTTTTTGCTGTTTCTGCCACAAGTCAATTGCTGTACTCTCTAGACGTGGTCAGAAGAACCGCTCACGCAAGCTCTCATATGGGGTGCTTACAGATTGGGGTCAAAGGTCACGCAGGGGTCTTTACAGGACATGTTGCTCTTACCCTCCTTTTTGTTGTTTCTGCCACAAATCAATTGCTATAATCACTAGACTTGGTCAGAAGAACCGTTGACCCAAGACCCATATGGGGCGGTCACGGATTGGGGTCAAAGGTCACACAGGGGTCATTACAGGTCAGTTGCAGTAGATCTCCAATTTACTGTTTCTGCCACCAATCAATTGCTATGATCACTAGACCCAAGGCCCATATGTGGTGTTCACAGATTTGGGCCATGGTCATGTGGGTCGATTAAAGGGGCATTCTTTGAAAAATATTGAAAGACCTCACACCAGATATCAATTGCTATAATCACCGGACTTGGTCAGAAGAATTGCTGACCCAACCCTTATAATGTGTACATAGATTGGGGTTAAAGGTCACATGGACAGTGCAAGTAGTCACCGCATGATATACTCGTGCTTTTTAAAGCACAATCGATGCCTAGTATATATTCTCATTACCTGTAAGAGCAATCTCTACGAATGAAACTTTCTGGAACAAATGAATGTAACTTTTGTAAATGTAGTGAAGATTATGACATTTGTATTGTGTGACTAAAAAATATATTATTTTAAATCAGTTTAATTGTATATCTTCCTTGATGAACTCTTCCTTGGAAGTTAATTTAGAAAGATGGTTGGAAAATGGAGAAAAAACGAAATGCCGGAGTTAATAAAGTTTTTTAATAATTTTTGCATTTCATTTCGGTAATAAATGAAGAATGATATAAGTGCAAACAAATCACTTTTCCTGTTTTAGCTTGTTTCAATAGAGATCAAAAATAGTGCAACTTGCCAGGGAAAAACAAAGAAACGATTACTAAAATACTAGAACATTTGTGGAACGGACTCAAACTTGAAAATTGATAATTACTAAAATATATCTCTGTATGTTAGATATTGTGATTGTTCACAGGAAGGAAATATGATGAACTAAATTAATGAAAGGTTATACTCTTTGAGGTTAAAGATAAAAAGATGAGTAATTTTTACAGCAATGATGTCAGCACTTAGAAAATTTGTAGTTTTGCTTAGTCTAAGGTTAGAACAAATGTATAGTGTACGTTAGTCTTAGTTTACTAAATTGAGGTATGCCGAATGTTACAGGCCTATGTTGCTCAGCTTAGGTCTCAAAAAGTAAAAATCGAAAGGATTAAATAGCATTTAAGTGGCCACACATTTTCGTAATAATTATGGAATAACGGCAATTCTGATATTGGGGAGATATGCTATTTGGGGTTTTTAAATGCGCATTGTAAGTCCCTTTGTAAAGAAAGAGAAAAGAACTCATACAGGCACCAGTCTGTGGACTGTCAAACAGTTAGTTTTTGGTGCAGACGACTACAATCTTAGCCAAAATGTGTTGGCACACGACTGCTCTTTTGCCCCGATTATTTGCCCTATATCTCTTAAAGAGATATATAGGAAATCATTCAACTTGGGTGGAGGCTGGAGCATTCTTCTATCCATGAACCCCTCCCTATCCCCACCAATCAAATGTTGGGTTCTGGTAGTGTGGCAAGAACAACATTTCTGGATTCAACAATGTCCAGGGGGGAGAGGGCGGCATTTTGAAGTAGGCCATAAAGTGTTCCAAACACTTTTGGCTAAGTTGTATCCGTTACTATAGAAATAGGAGTCATGCTTAACTTAATTGCCTGTAATTTCAATTAGATAAATGATAATGAAACGAAACTTGTACACAATATAGGTACCAAAAGATGTTGGCATTTTTTCTGAGTATCACAAATTCACTTTTCCCCCTGCCTTGCTTTAGGACATGGTCCCTGTATCGGACTAGGCCTACTTTCCATTGCGTTTTTAAAGCTAAATTCATGGGTTTAACAGCAATTGTGTGAAATATGCCAGTGTGCTTTTCGCTCGATACAAGTGTCTTATTTGGTGATTAACAACTGCAAATGTATTTCACACGTGTAAATATTCACAACAAATAAATGTTAGAAAGATAAGTTAAACTAGAAAAGACGGATTTACATGTTAAATTAGTTCATATAGGGTTCGCCGCTTTATTGGATACTAGGTTAAATTTAAATTCAATAGGAAAAATACCGATTTCGAAAGGAAAGACTTGATTTCGAACCGCGAACCCACTGCTTGCAAGGCGAGATACTTTGCCTCTTAAGCCAAACGGCTCCTTACATACTGATTATTCGTTTCAAAAACTAAAATATGTTTAATCAATGAATCGACGAACAGTAAACCAAATCCTACACAAGTAAATCACGGTGATGCCACGATAGACCATATTAACAATATAGACTATAAAGGAGTCATGATCTTTTAATTATGGTTGCCGTGGTGTTGTGTTTGTTGTGAAGAGGGTGACTGTTCTTTTAATTAAAGAACAATTTTCAGAGATAATTTATCTTGAAAATATAATTCTACCGTGGATTCTCGGATGTCATGAAAAGGTGATGTCGAAATTATCGAATCGTGAGTTACAGGATCACTGTACGTGTAACAATGGGTTGATTACATCTGTTTTCAGTGTAAAACTGTAGAGCCAACCACAATTTATATTGGGTTTATAGATGCCTTTAATCATCATCATATCATGTATCTCATCATCATCGATATGTAAAGAGCCGAATCGGCTTAGAGGCAAAGATCTCGCCTTATAAGCGGGAGTTCGCGGTTCGAAAGCTGTTCTGCCATTTGGAATTCAGTTATTTTCATGTAAAATGTAAAAAGTTTACTCTATGTATCATCTAAAGCGCGTAAACCTATATGAAAACGTATTGCAATCGTTAAATTTTTTCATTTTTTATAGTTAACGTGTTTCTAAATTGTAAGTTATTGTAAATATTACAACTTATGAAATAAATATTAAGTTGTTAAACACAAAATAAGACACTTTGTACCGCGGAAAGCACACTTTCGTCGTCGTCGTCTTCGTCGTCGTAGTCTTCGTCGTCTCATCATCCTCAACATCATCAGCATCTCTCCAATGAATCCACTGTTTATTGATTATGTTGTTGGTGCTTGCCAATTAAATTCGGGGTAAAGCCCCCTCCCCCTGCTGCCCTGCCTGTTATTGGTCTAGCGCCACCAGCGTTTTTTGCGCGAAAGCTAACCTGGAGGATTGGAAGGTGGGTGTACACAATTGTTTGAACCATTAAAAGTTCAATCATATTGCCATCTGACATCGTATGAAGATATAAGCTTACCTACGATTAAAGAAGCGAACCTTGTTTATATATATAAATAAGTGTGAAGTGGTAATATCATTATAAGAGGTGTAAAGTGCGTACAACATCATGACCCCGGTCTAGTCCTTTGATTCGTAGGGAACTGCTCCTACCTCATGGACCTTGT